>JAUZTA010043332.1:0-16106 GCA_034780835.1 Ctenochaetus striatus
ATTACAGATTACATTTTAGGACATGTAATCAGTAATCTGTAGGGGAATACATTTTAAAAGTAACCCTCCCAACACTGCACTCGACTCGATTTCACATGTTTGTGCATGAAACTCGTCCACAAACACAGCAGCGCCCCCATCTGGCCAGTTAAAACAAGTGATGAGTAACAGATTTGTGCAGCTGAGAGAATCTGGAGAATCTTCACAGAAACAAAAGGTTCAGCTGAAGAAAGTGAAAGTGTTTCTGCATGAAGTTTGTTGCTGCTCACTGAGACTTCAGTGCTGTGGGATCTGACCGATGTTCCTGCTTCATCTGCACACAAAGTCCCTGATGGAGGCAAATAAAGGAGCAAACATGAAGCACAAAGAGGAGCAAGTGAAAGTGAAGTGTTGGAGAGCTGACAGGTGGGCTCGTGGCAGGAGGACCGACTGACTGCAGAGAGTTCACACTGAAAATGTGGAGCTGTTGATAAAAACACACCACATCAGTCATCTTCCAAAAAGCTGAAGGCGCTTCACAAATGAAACCGTCTCTCAGCTAATTAATTCAGTAAAGTAACAGCAAATATGAAATCTTTGAATATATTCATGTCCCTCCCAGCTGAGTTTTTTTCACTCTGAAGGTTTTTTTGTTGTCGTCGTTCCTGCTGTTTCACCCTGAAAGGGAAAAGTCCCAAAAAACTGACAAACCACTTTTCTTTTTTTTGGCTTGTTTTTTTGAAGTTTTGTGGTCTTGAAGAAATGAATTTTCATATCAAGCTGAGATTCAAAGACTTCTGGTCAAAGTGGAGGATGAACACATGAAGACGAGCAGCTGTTTGAAGAGGAAGCTCTTCTCTTTTCATGTGGGAACGAATCAGAAGCTGAAATCTGAACCTTCAGCTGCAGGAAAAGCCTGGTGTCACTGCTGCACTTTGACTTTCTATGTGTGAACCTGCTGAGACGTGTGTGGACGTCCAGGGATCAGAGCCGCAGTTTGACTCTTCAATCAGTTATGAGTCTTTTTTTAACCTGAACTTTAGAGTTTGATGTCAGAAGAGAAAAAGTTGAACAGGAAACAGATTCAGATGTCTTTGATTTGAAGTGTGTGAATCTTAAACAGAAGGTTGTGAAGCTGCAGTGTGTGAACGTCTGAGTGATGTCTGAGTGAGAAGACTGAAGATCTGGAGTCCTGAAATCTCATTGGTTCACACAGACTGGAGCTCCGAACTGTGCATGTGCACAACAGCTCAGCACATGAAGAGAAGCTTCCTGATTGGACGCTGCAGAACCGAACAAAGTGATGCGACACAAACCTGCAGTCGGCTGAAACGGTTCAAAACTGAAGAGACTGAAGAGAATCAAAGAGTCGCTGAAGCTGAAACAGATTCAGACGCATCGACGTGCAGTCGGCCATGTTGGCTGTTTGTCTCGAGTCAGATTCAGAGACAGAGATCATCAAGAATCCTGTAAAAGTTGTGTGTGTTTGAAAAGCTGTTGGAGGCTCTCAGTGTGAGCCGACATGTCGTTTGAATCAGAACATGAAGTCACATTTACAGGAAAAAACACAGAGATTCTCACAGATTCTCTCTTGAATTCAGCCGTTTCCACGATGGAAACTGTCTCAGTGAGCAGAATTCATGAACAAAAGGGGTTTTTCCACACAGCGACGAGTCAAAGAGAAGCTGCGTTTCTGACAGTTTCACTGCAGCGTCCTGAGCTACTGTACGTCACTCGCTGTGAAACTGCAAAGTTCCCCAGTGAAGTTCTGAGTGGAACAAAGTGGAGAATCCAGATTCTAATTGTCTGTGGCGTTTGTGACGTGGCTCCACTTTCAAGTCTAAATGGGTCTTCTCTTCTCTAAAAGTGCATGTTGAGTCCACTTTGAAGGCTCGCTGAGTCTGCAGAGAGGCTCTGCTTTTATTCTGCAGCAGACGGACTCGCAGAGACGGAGCAGCGAGAAAGAAAGAGGTGACGAAAAAGTCTCTTTGTCTTCTTCATTTGCAGCCTGTTGCATCATTGTTTCCCATGTGACTCCTCTTTATCTCCGTCGGCCCCGTGGAGTCCGGCACTTCTAGGTGAGCTCTGACGTCCTTTCAGGGTGAGTTTGCTCGTCTGTCCGACTGTGAAAAGCTTCATGGAAGTCGAGTTTTGATTTGAAGAGAAAATGAGGCCGGTGAAAAGAGACTGGTCTTGTCTTTTTGCATGTGTGAGTCACAAACACAGAGACAGACGAGCTTTACTTTCAGCTTCAGTGCTGCAAACTGCTGCAGTTCTAGAAGTTTGGTTCTGACGTTGAGAAGAAACACGAGTGTTTAAAAAACCCTGACATGTTGCGACGTCACGGCGGCTCTGAGAGTGTGAGCTTTAAATCTGGTGTCAGTGTGTGATGTGATGGAAACACTTTGGGAGCGTTGAACATGTGAGCGGGCTGTAAAGGCCCCGCGGGCTGAACGGAGGACTGGAAGCTGTGATGCTGCTTTATGAGCCGAGCTTCATGAATTAACGGAAAAAAACACCAATTCAGTTTCTTAATTATAAATTTTAAACAAATACAAATCTTAATTCTTAAAACTCATTTTAAAATATTAGTGATTAAATGAGATTTCTGTCATGAACCTTTTTGCTGACAGCGTGATGCTTGCAGCCTGTGTGTGTGTGAACACACAGCAGTGTGTGTGTGAACAGTCTGAACTCTGTGCAGCTCCTTCACATGTTTCTTCAGACTCCATCTTGGTGTTTGCAGTGAAAATGCAGCGTCACTAACCAGCTCCACATTTCCTGCCCTCCATGTTGCAGAGTGTGTTTGTTCTTCACTTGGATTCAGATGTTTTTTCTTCCTCCCACTCTGACAGTTTCTCTTCTTCTCTGCTGAAGGAGGAATTCAGCAGCTTCTCAAATGACGGAGTTCAAGAAAAACAGCTGGTGTCTTTTTAAACTCCTCTGTTCGAGTGTTACAGAAGACAGAAACATTAAAGAGATTTGCTTCCACGTTGTTCAGCAAAAAGAGATGGAAATTATTACAGAAAGTTTAAACTGAGAATCAGAGTTCAATTCTTACAATATACAACAACAGCAGCAGCGGAGAGTTTCCTGATGTGTCTCCCTCCTCTGTGTGTGTGTGTGTGTGAGGCTGTCCAGGCTCTCAGCGTTGCTCATCACACACACCTGTCAGCGGTCAGATCATTGCTCCTCCCCCTCTGCACCTCGTCCTCCCATCAGCCCGTCAGTCAGCAGCATCAGGCCCGACTCTCCCACGATCCTTTGCTACGGCTCGGCGGTTTCACACACGTCGAGGCCAAATCAAGTTTACAGATTTAGTAACGTGATGAAAACGGCGGCTCGTCTGCTGACCTGTCAGCCGGCTCGGAGCCTCCACGCCGCATCTGTCAGCCATGATTCCCCTCGTCTCTCCACCATTCACGCCCAAACGCTCTCCATCTCCATCCTGCATCACTGCCTCTGGACCGCATCCTCCGTCATTACCCGCTCATCCCAGTTACAACAGAACTGACTATTTTACCATCAAACACACCCCTCTCTTACAGGTGTGTGTGAATAATTTCCACAGCAGCTTCAGTGGTTCTTCTCCCTCAGGATGGAGGCCAGAAGACACGAGCGAGCAGAACTTCATGAGCTCCAGAGTCACAGGGTGACGATATGAAGAGACGAGCTGCTGAAACATGAAGGAAAGAGTTTGAAGCTCCGAACTCACAGACGAGTCGAATTCTCAGCGAACAGCACAGACAGGAAGTGACAGGACAGGAAGTTACAGGACAAAGTAATCAGATTACATTTTGCATCGTTCACACACTCGATGCAAACAGAAACAGAGTGAAGTTAATGAGGCTCAACTGATGAAAACCTGAACTTTGTGTCACATTTTTTCTGCACATGTAACCCGTGTTAATCTGCGTTGTGTTCTTGGATTGTTTAATAATGGGACAAGGATCAGTAGAGGGTTTCCAGGTTTTTTACTGTGACACAAGAACAGATGACAGTAAGTCAGAGGCAGAAAAGGCTCAGATGCATGAACACAAAGAGCTCCTCCTCTGGGATAATAAAGGCTTCCATCTCACCAGAGATGGAGACGCACACTCGGCCTCAAAGGTTAAAAGTTCAGATGAGAAGATCAGGACTTTGATTCCCACAGAGGCCACTGATGAAGAACATGAAGACGATCAGACACTCAGACGGCCTCTAACAGAGGTAAAAGGTCACGTCAGGGTGCTTCTCCTATGAACAGCCGATGAGGTGATGACTCACCTCTGTCTTTCGTCCTGTCATTCACTGTTGTAAATGTCTGAAAACATGGTTTCACATCTGCAGCAGATGTTCAGAAACAGCTGGAACTCTGACTGTCATCCTCTGGATTTGATTTCTACAACATGTCCACTATCACAGGAACAAAAGGTTCAATATCTTTCAAACACCTTGATTCTGTGGACGATAAGTTTATATTCTAAAGACACAGATCTGTTTTGAAATCACTGAAAATAAACTGGCTAACTTTGGATTTATGATCAGAGTCCAAACTGTTTGACTCCTTAGAATTGAACTTTAAACAAAACAAAAAGGAGATCTGTGTCTTCTGATTCTGATTCATGAGCTGTCCGTATCACATGCAGTCTGCAGACTGAGTCGACTGTCATGCTGTGAAGCACAAAAACTGGTTTAAAATCCACTTCAGATGAAGAGAAACAGCCGTTTGCTGCTGAATCGTATCGTGTTGTGTATCGCTGTCACACATCTTATCAGTGGATCCGAGCTGTAACAGGTATTAGAGATAAAGTCGGAGGGGAAACGACTGAAACACACTCTCACATCTCAATATTGTTTGAGCTGAGAGCTGCTATCTCTAAATGAAAAGCTGCGATCTTGATTCGCGCTCACAGTCTCGCCTGAAGGGTAAAAAAGCCAGAAAGCCGGGGAGCTTTCCCATTTATATACAATTCATGAGAGGCAGGAGGCGATGAAGAGACATATGAAGGTTGTTTTAAAGGAGCAAAGCACAGATCCTTGTTCACATTATTACACAGTAACTTGTATGAAAGCTGCTGTGAGGGTTAATAACCTTCGTTTTGCCTTTAAATCATCAACTTCACCTCAAAACCTGCAGGAACTGATCAGAAATCAGAGCTCAAGTCATTAAAAAATGAAGCATTTTTATGAGTTTGTGCATCAAATAATTGCAAATCAGAACAAAACCAGTGAAAAACACAGTTGAAGCTTCTGTTCAAACAGGCTGAAGTTAAAGTAAAATGGACAGGAGCTCTTTGGTAGCAGATAAAGATTTCTACCGAATCAGGCAGGAAGAGAAAATGAAGAAAACAAAGATGCAGCGAGCAACGTTTCACTCCGTTTATCTCCAACTACAGTCCTGTTTTTATAAAACTTCCATCTCTGAGTCCGACTCTTATCTCGTCTGTTTTCTCAGGTTGACCCTTTAAACCCACATTTTCTCTGAAAGTGAAGTTGAGATGATTTTGAAGTCTGACGTCACAAACACAGTCAGCTGGTTTTCATCCTGTTCATAAAAACTGAACCTCTGTTCACCATCAGTGACCATCATGTCACCATCATGTCAGCATGCTTTCATGTGCTGGTGAGAGAGAGGACAACAGGAGAGCTGCAGGAAAACAGAGGCTCAAACCAACAATCACTTGAAGCTGCCATTGATTAGTTTGCTGAAGTAAATCAGCATCTTTGATTGATGAAGGTCACAAAACTGGAGGAGGTTCAAGAGGTTGAAGCGTTTCAGAGAGAATCCTCATGAGTGTGAACGAGCAAAGAGAAAACAGCATCCTGACACACATGAAGCTGAGTTGTGTCTTTTGTTCATCGTTAAGACGTTTTTTCAGACTTTAAACCCTCTTCAAACCAGGTTCTGGTTTGGTTCTGGTTCTGGTTCTGGAGTCGCCTGCAGTCAGAGGTGACACGTGATGCCACCGGCCTCTTTTCACCTGCTCAGGTGTGATGGATGGATTTGAACTGTTTAACAGTCTGGTTTCATGCTTCACAGTTCAAACCTCAGTGATCCAGCAGAATCAGAAAACTGCGACAAGAAGCAGAACCTGCACCTTCAGGAACCAGGTTCTTACTGACAGTTCAGATCCAAAGTCTTGGTGGAGGAGGAGATTTTTATCACTGCTTCTGTTCAGAAATTGCAGCTTCTGCAGAGACCAAACTGCTGTGAAATAACAGGTTTGTGGTTCCAGTCGGAGACCTGAACCCCCTGTTGTCTTGGTGAGGAATCACAGCTTCTGTCTGTGATGATGAAACATCTCAGCAGGAGAGAGGTGACATGAACGTTCCACAAAGAGTCTAATGGCGTATGTTAGCGTGCTAAGAAGGCTAGCAAGGCTAAACTGTTCTCCAGACTTTTCACAGAACTGAATGTTTCTGTGTGTTAAATGAAAAACTGTAACTAACGGATTCGAACAGTCTTGGCTGAGTCAAGTTTCTGATCTTCTGCTTCGTGTTCCTGAAACGACTTTCTGCTCTGCTTTGTGGAGAAGATGCAGGTTGTCTGTTTGAAACAGAAGACACTTGAAGCTGCACAGAGCAGAACTTAGAAACGACTGATGGAACGGAGTGAGGAGCCTCATGAGGGTCTGAACAAAAGTGAGTCAGAGATGCAACAAGTGCAGTTAAATTCAGCTGTGAAACACATCAGAGGAACAAGTTCTTCTGTGGTTCTCCAACAAACCAGCTGGCTTCTTTCAGTAAATCTAACATAAAACATGTTTCTGATCAGCAAACCTGATCTCCAGTCATTATTTGTACATGTGCACCTCCATAAATGTCTCCTTCTGTCCACAAACACAAACAGACTGAAACTCTCTGCAGTCACTGACTCTGTTGGTCTCCTCAGATGGATCTGCATCCTCTTTGATCTCCATGTGGATGAGCTGTAGGTCTTCGTGGTGCAGAGATGCTTCAGGTGTCGTCGGGTCCTTTGGCTTTGGGTTTGTTTCTGTGTGTCAGCTGGCTGGATGTCGTGTTTCTGGATTTCTGGCTGCTGAAGCTCAAACCTTCAATTTGTTGTTTTCATGTGTTTTCTGCTGTGACGACTTGTCAAGCTGACCGACCGACCGGATCCTTTTCCTCAGCCTTTTTTATTCCACTGCTGTGAATTCATTTTGGGTTCCTTCAGGATGTGTTACGGACAGCTGACATCGTTCCCGTCGTGGTTCTGTGTCTTCAGACTCTGAAAGTTGACAGATTTAAGGACAGAGATGCTGCCTGAAGTGGACGAACCTGCAGACTCGTCATAAAGGTTTCTGTCCTCGGTCCTTCGGCGTCGTCCTGACTAATGTCAGTGTGTCCGGACTGGATGAGATGGTTGGACGGTTTTGTCCCGTCTCATCGCTCTCTATCTTTCTGCTCACACTTCAGAGATCATGTGGACTTTAGTTTTCATGCTGTGGGAAGAACTGTCACTCCTGCCTTCACTCCTTTCCTCTTTTCTTCTTTCTGTATTTAGATTTCCAACAAATCTGTCCGGCTTTGTTTGTCTTTATTCACCATCAAGTTCTGACTTTGCTCCTTTTTGTCACCAAGCAGATATTTGACTCGTTCTGAATATTTTAAACTCAACATCACTGTCTTTTCCTGTCACAGATTCTGAGAATAAAACAGAGAATAAAGGTGTTTTCTTTCACCTGTTCGCTGATCGTATCAAGAAGTTTTACACCTGTGAGCTTCTGTGTGAAGAACCAACAGAGTTTCAAGCCTCATAGATGTTTTCAGGCTCCATGTGACTTCAGTCTGAGACAGTTTATCATAACACACGACTGATTGGATGGTTAAACACCTGCTGGAGTCTGAATCAAACGAGGCAGGTGTAAAACGGCCTCAGTCTCTGATCAAATCCTTGTAACAGCACACAGACTCTCTGAGCGTCCAGCCTCACTGTTCTCCTGGAAACCCGTCGGCTTTTGATCCCTTTGGAGTCAAAATGATGGAGAAACAGTCCCGTCGGAGGCTGATTATCGGCCCGAGTGATTCTGCTGCTCGATCCTGTACTCTCGCTCTGACGGATCGCAGCCTCACAGGGTTACCTGCTGCTGCCTCTGGATCTCCGTGCAGGTAAAGAGGAAAGCAGATCCCACAGGGTTTCCTCTGCACTCGGCCCAACAATGACTGCTGCTCACCAGCGTGACTCGCCTCCCTCTATCAGCCGAGTGTTATTGGCCCGAGGTTCAGTCGTCCATCTTCCACAGTTTCATTATACAGCAGTTCATGCTGCTCTCACAGATATTACCCTCAGTGAGACCGACAGCTCCTAAACTTCTCTTTCATGGGTTTATTTTCTTTGTTTTCTTCTATGAAACACTGAGACATTTAATAGACTATGAAAAGCTTCATTTTCTCTCACAGGTAGAGAGGACGTTTGTGGGAAAAGGACAGTTTGTGGGAAAAGGAGCCGAGTGTTTGAGTTCAGTGGACATTTTATCTCAAGTTACATTTCAGTGATTAACCCATTTGATTCTAATGAAACTAAACTGGATAGTTAGCACTTCATTTCCATCAAAAAAGATCATTTTGTTCCACTGAAGAAAAAAATAATTATGTAAAATGTCATTAAAGTCAAGATGCCCTCAAGAACAATTACTCAGCATCAACACGGAGTTCGTCCATAAACCACTTTTCTCGTCTGACAGTTGATGAAATAAATAAAGACAAATGAGCAACAAGCGCTTATTAATTATTTTTCCTTCTGGCAGCTTCACTCAGGAAGTTTGCCAGTTTGGCAGACGGAGAGTCTCCTGGCTCGTATCAGCACATCTGATTATTTCAGTCTCAGCTGCAGTCCATCACGGTTAAAGCTGCAGAGATACAGAGAGTGACTGGAGAAACATTTCTGTCACAACTTCCACCTTTGCAAAACATTTCAGACTGAAATCTGATCGACACTGTGTGACTACAGAGGAGGCTGATCTTTAAAAAAGCTTCATAATTAATTCAGAAACACAGAAATCAGAGTCTGTTTGCTGAAAAGCTTCAGACATCAAGAGACGACACGATAAATGAGCTGATGTTTTTCTGCTTTTGCTCTTTAATTTCTGTTTTTATTTGCACTGAAACAAGAGAAACAGATGTTTTATTGAGCTCTGAGAAGAGGAGCAAAGAAGCTTGTTGAGATGTTTGGTGGCAGAAGCTCCTTCTCTTCATTTGTTCACAGGAACATTAATGACTGACAGATGGAGCTTCTCTTGGTGCTTCGATGGACATGAAGCTCTGCTGACTTGATCTTCAGGACAAAGAAACAACAAGTTTTCAGTGAAACTTAAACGTTCAAACTTGTGTTCATGGAAACTTTGGGGGAAAAGTCATCAGTGACTCTTTAATCTGAATCACAGAGAGAAACAGCTGATCGCTGAGCGTGAACTTCTTGTCTGTGAGCTGCTTCTGGAAGCTGAAGAAGACTTTGTTCGGATTATAATCTGCAGCTAAAATCAGTTCACCTGTCGACTCTGGATGAATTCATGTCGGTGTAGTTTGTTCAGTGATTCAGTGGCGACCAGAACAAAACTCCACATGACGGTTATTTTATCCAGAAGAGTCGAGTTGCTCTCTCACATTAAAAAAAAAGTCTCTAAATGGGATTACAGGACGGGAAAAACACTCTGAGGCTCCTGAAATCTAGAAATCCCTTCAAATCTGCCACAGTTTGCTTTGGCTGCGTTCAAGCTGCTGCATAATTCATTCACACACACACACACACACACACACACACACACACACACACACACACACACACACACAAGCGGAAAAAGCCACAAGCTGAACATCAGCACCTTTTACACATGCAGGTAGATGAAAACACCTGTTGTGTCTGTTGTTGAACAGATTATTGTAGATTTAATATTTTAGTTTCCACCAGCAGCATTTTAACTTCAAAGAATAATCTGGCGTTGTGGGAAATATTCTGACCTTCTTCTTGGTGAAGAAATGATTCAGGGATCAGTGACTCTGTTAATGTCTGCAGCTTTCTTTAGGTCAAGAGACGCTCGAACACGTCAACAAAGATTTTTAGATTTAATCAGATATAAAATGTTAAAGATGAGCTTAAAAAGTGCTTACAAGTGGATTTGTTGTTTACTTTAGACTGAGACAGGTTTGCTGTTTCCCTCAGTTTCCAACCTTTCTGCTAATCTAAGCTAACGGCTGCTAGCTGGCTCCATATGTTTGTATAACTTCTCCTTTAAATCAGAAAATCTGATTTTGGAAATGAGTCAGAAACTTTAAATGCAAACAGTTTGACATGTTCCTCTGAGTCCAGCAGCAGCAGAGTCACACTGTGTGTGTCAGGCAGCTTCTTCCTGTTGTGTTTTTTTCCTCCTGGAGGTTGTTTGGATGGAAACTCACGGAGGATGTTATGGTTGTGTTTGTTCGTTCTGATTTAGTTCTGTTTTTTTTAACTTATCTCTCTCTCTTCCTCAGGGCGGTGCAGGAAGGTGGGGCCAAGCTGCTCGGGAGCAGGTCTAAATCAACCTCATCTGAAAGTGATCGGCAATCAGCCGGCCTTCTTAAGCCGGCTCCAAACATTTCCCTGTGTCAGACAATTTGCTAGAGTTACTTGTCTCATATGTGCTTCCTGCTCTCGAGTAGATCTCGCCGTCTCTTGTTTTCTGTAAATTCGGTAATAGTGCATTCTTGTTTCACATCTAGTGAGTTTGCTCCTAGACACTTTTTGTTCAAAATATCTTCTAGAATTTGCCCCTCGTGGCGTTTTTGTGGGTTTTTTTTTCGTAGCAGGATTTTTCCCCTTAGTGGTGATTTTGTGTTGGTTTTATTTTCTAATATCTCGCAAGGCGCTTTTTGTTATTTCTTTGTGTTTGAACAAACTTCATTTACAATGATTCTGCACTTGGGTTCTGGCTCCTTCGTTCAGACCATAACAGAGGAATTGTTGCACTTTTCTTTTCCTCCGTCGTGTCAAACAAATCCAGACAGGCACACAGCAGCTCACACAGTTTGAAGACACATGCAGCTGTTAGATTTTATTCCCGTCTCGTCCCCACATTGTTTGAATAATAGTGACTGGATGTCAGGGGTGATGCGAGGAGGAGGAGGAGGAGGAGGATTCGCCGCCGCCGGACTCAGCTCCTCCTGGTGACTCCACGGTGTGTGTGTGTGTGTGTGTGTGTGAGAGAGAGAGAAGGAAGGACACACACAACCAGAGCAGACGGCTGAATGAATGAAAACCAGGAGGCGTTCAGCCCACGAGGTCACCGCCATCAGCTGCCACATCCGTCACTCCACCCACACACACACACACACACATTTATTCAATCCGTCATTCTCACCATCAGTGTCTGTTTCCTATCAAAAAAAATCACATCACATGATTTACACACACACACTCACACACACACAGACCTCCAGCCAGCAGACGACATGTGACATGTGATCATAAACACATTTCACTTGTTCACTGCAGCCCTGAAGTTTCCATGGCAACAGGAGAAGGAGGAGGTGTGTGTGTGGATGTGAAGGTGTGAATCAGGTGACCAGGACTTCACCTGCCGGCCTCCAGGTGTGAAGTCAGTGTGAAGTGTGATGGAGCTCTAGAATGTGTGAAGGCAGCAGGTCGCTGTCAGAAGGACCTGCTCCACGTTCTTCTCCTCTGTTTGTTGTTGTGTTCGGGTCTCTCTGCAGGTGCTCGGTGGGCGGAGTCAAATTAAGGTCACCTGGATGATAATCAGAGTTATTGGAAAAGACTTTGCAGGAAACATGGAGGCACAAAGTCACATGAAGATCCACTGGATAGTTTCTGAGACTTCAGTCTGGAGCAAACAGGTGGATCAAGTCTTCAGACTGTCTTCAGTTCAACATGAGCTTCAGTCTGAAATCTGCTCTTTAATCTTCTCAGCTGATCTTCAGGGTCGATTTACTCGACACGACACGACGCTGACTGTTAAAAATGAAATCCAGGATCAGAAAATCATCAAAACAAATAAAAACAAAGAGGCTCTGCATGTTATTTCCTCATTTTTCTTCTTCACATCAGCTGGAAAAGCAAAATGAAGACGGAATCAGCAAACTCTGCCTTTGTGTGTGTGTGGAATGAGATACATGCATCTATATTTGTGTGTGTGTGTGTGTGACAGAGAGATTTACTGTGACTGTGTGTATTTGTGCAATAATATATGTGAAGTTATGCCTCCAAGGTGTGTATCTGTGTGTGTGTGTGTGTCATGTACAGCTGTGCTGATATGAGTGTTTATATTACAGCTGTTAATCATGCCGCCGTGTCGAGGCTGTTTCTTTTGTTGTCCTCTCTCCACAGATCTCTTGATGTTTTCTGACCCTTCAGGCTCTTAAACTCACTCTCACTCTCAGCTGCCGTCACTTCAACCTGCTGTTTGTCTGCGTTTCTGCTCATGGAAGTTTCAAATAAAGAAGAAAAGAGCTGCAAACAAACACGCAGTTCCAACTTAAAATGAGATGAAGCTAAAGTCAGATTAAAAGGAGAATAAAATGATAAAATGGTGTGAAGTTCTTCTGTTCAGGCCAGTTTTCCGAAGCGATTCTTGGAAATGTGTTTGCATGCAGGAGAGCAAAGTTTCACCCAAAAACCTCCAAACTCTGAGGATTTAAGCTGAACACACTCAGTCCTCTGATATCACACCTTCATATGTTCGTCATCACATTCTCACTTCACACTTCTGCTGCATGTGGAGGTCTGATGTGTCTGTAGTTTCTGTGTGATGGAGGTTTGAGCAGCAGAACTTCAGGAGGTTCATGAAGAGACTGTTGACTCTTGCTGGAAGTCGAACCTCAGTCTTTTTCTTCCTGAGTTCAAATCCTTGAAACTTTTCCAAAAAGGAAAAACTTTTCCCTCTCAGCCGACCGATCTCATGTGAGCTGGTTTCAAAATGTTCTTGTTATTCTTCTGCTTTGTGATGAATAAATATTCAACAATTTAAAACCATAAAAATAAAACAGCTTGTTTCTCCTTTGATGGTTAAAAATCTTCAAATAAAAACAGTTGAAGTGATTTTTCATTAAAGTGACACATTCAGGTCGATTCAGCCCAAAATTTGCATCCTTGCCAGTTTCTTGTTTCAGGTTCAGATCGAAGCCACAAAAAGGCCAAAACTGCCGTTAATATTAACTGAACAAACTAAACTGATTTTTCATTAAATGTTTCATTTCTGTTTTACACACAAATTCACTCGACTCTGCAGATTCAGTTTCTGCTTTGTGAACTTTTCGTCTTTATGTTTTTCTGTGTTTGTTTCTGTTTCAGAGAGTTTTTCTGTTCCACAGACTGACAAACGTGTGAGAGCTGTAACTTTTCCTCTGCTCGTGTTACTGACGGAGGACTCGACTGAAACGCCTCCTCAGGTTCTCGTCTCGGCTCCGGTCGAGCTTCAGCTGAAGTTTCAGGCTCGCATCTCCGACAGAAGTCTTCACACGGCGTAGGAAGTGCTGTGGATTGTTGTTAATTTGCGAGCGACAGAATTTCACTCGTGTCACCTCAGAGTTACATGGCTGTGTGTCAGCTTTACTAATCTGTCGTCACAAAATGAAACGCAAATCCAAAAAAATTAGAAAATCCTTTTTCTAAAAGCTACTTGCCTGCTTTAATCAAATCAGGGTGAATTTCAAGTGGAAAATCCAAAATGCTGAGTTTTTTTCTGGATGAGTGAAGGACTGTGTCAACACGAGAATGATGTCAGGAAAATAATTTGCTAAAAGGGATTAAGGTTCAACTCTGACGTGTGACTAATACAAAACTGATGTGCTCAAAGAAAAGGAGACGGAGGAACATTAGGAACGTGGATGATGTTAAAAACCATCAGTCAGCAGCTTCACAGTGAGAATCACAGCAACATCAGAGCTGCAGACAGACAGACAGACAGGCAGACAAACAGGCAGACAGACAGAGAGACAGACAGGCAGACAGAGAGGCAGACAGACAGGCAGGAAAACAGACAGACAGACAGACAGATAGACAGAGAGGCAGACAGACAGACAGGCAGTCAGACAGATAGACAGAGAGGCAGACAGGCAGACAGACAGAAAGATGGTGGATGGTGAGACATGGATGATCCTCCTCGTTGCTTCAGGTGCACATTGTCCTCGCGGTGTTTTGCACCAGGCAGGAGCTCATGGACTTCAGGTGAACGTGCTGATGTCGTGTTCCTCTGTTGTTGTTGTTGTGTTCTCTGCAGATCTTCTCACATCACAGCTGATCAACGAGCTGGATGAACATCTTCAGACTGTTCCAGAGGCAGAACCTCTGTTCCTGAAGGAGTGTGTGGATCAGCCGTCTCTGTCATTCACACACATCTTCAGCATGTAATGGAAACACACCAGGAACCATCTGCTTAAAAACTGTCACCTTCAAACTCTTCGTCATCTCCATCTCTGCAGCTCTGCACATCCTCAGGTGTTTGCACATTCCTGTGCCGTTACAGCCCTTTAATTTTAAAAAATCATTTCTTCTTTCCTGCAGACTGAAGCCCGTTTTTAAAATGAGACACGAAACATCAGAACTGTAATTAAACCAGTTTTCTTCTTAATTATGTTCATGAACTTAAAGAGTGAATAAGCTCCACACTTTCTCCTCATGGAGCCTTTAAATCGCTGAGATGTTGTGATTCCTGACTGTTTCTGCGTTGTGCCGTTCAAATGTTTTGACGTATAAAAAGGAAAAACAGCCGACAGAATCAGGAACGAAACCACACGAGGTCTCAAACAGAAACAAAACACCTAACCCACATTAAAGATGGCACCGTTTTAAAAATAGCTCCTCCTTCCTCCTTGTGCTTCCCGCCTGTGGCTGTGAAACTCCCTCACACAAGTTTTCTGCTTTCCTCTGTCCCGAACGCAGCCGCCTCCACATGAAACGGAGGACGAGCACGCGGATCATCCCGGATTCTGTTTGAAGCGTGACGTCAGTGGGAGGATGACGCAGGGATCCATCAGCTCCGCAGCAGCAGAACAGGAATGAAAATATTTGGAAATGGTGGAAAAGAGGAAACTGAGTCTCAGAAACAGGAAGGAAATTTAAGCCGAACTGATTGAACCCAATCTGTCTGTTTGAGCTGAGCCCAGTTCTCTCTGAGCCACAAAGACGAGTGAATCTTAAAGAAACTCCATAATATTTTAGGAGCTTGTGGATCAGAGTCTCGTTCAGACACCTGAAGATTCTTTAAAGGGTTATCAAACACACACTTTTCCTCCATCAACAGAATGTGATGACGAGCTGCTGTTTGGTTTGTAGCTGCTGTTTGATGAACTGAGACGTTTGACTGGATGGGTGTCCTCTCTTCATCCTCTTCTTTATCTTCCTCTCTTCATCATCCTCTCTTCATAATCCTCTGTTCATCGTCCTCTGTTCATCGTCCTCTCTTCTTCATCCTCCTCTCTTCATCTTTAGTAATAAAATGATAAAAAACAAATAATCAGGTAAAGAGTGCTCTAGAAACCAAGATAAAACCAGTTTCTTGTGTTTCTTCTGAGGCAAAACAACAAAGCAACAAGTGGAGAAGAAAAGAAGACGACAGAAGAAAAAGGACAGAAAGACAGAGAGACACACAGAGGACAGATGGCTGATCAGCTGCTTTACTTTAGTTTATATACACAGAGCAGAGACAACAGCCTGTGTGTGTGTGTTTGTGACAGACTGACCCAACTGCAGAATGAGCATCTTAAGTGAGCAACATGATGGAGAAACAACAAACTGCAGCAACATGATGGAACAGCTGATATGTTCACCGAACGCTGCTGAATTATTCAGAACCACACACACACACACACGCACACACACACACATACAGGGTGATTTACAGTCTTCAGACACGTAAATGAAGCATCCAGAGACAAACTCAAACTGACCGATTCGTCCTCAGAAACAAATGCATGAAAGTG
The DNA here is from genome assembly GCA_034780835.1 of Ctenochaetus striatus. Lineage (NCBI taxonomy): Eukaryota > Metazoa > Chordata > Actinopteri > Acanthuriformes > Acanthuridae > Ctenochaetus > Ctenochaetus striatus. The sequence goes on from JAUZTA010043332.1 coordinate 15,871, forward strand.
TCTTAAAATTATGTTTTTCAGACGCACAAAACACACACACACACACACACACACACACACACACACACACACACACACACAGAATCAGAATCAGAATCAGAATGGCCTTTACTGTCATTATACAGGATGTACAACGAGATTGGAGCTATTTCAGTGTGCTATACAAGATGAGATGCAGACTTGTGCACAGCACAATTGAGGCTCAGTGTACAATATGAGGTAGATGATAAATATTG
>JAUZTA010043370.1:0-16016 GCA_034780835.1 Ctenochaetus striatus
CATACAGAAAGGACTAAACATCTTTTCTTAGGGCTGCAATCAGTAACTGCATGATAGTTTCTTGATGCACACATTTTTAAGGTTACATATGAAATGTGAGGGAAAGCAGAGGTTCTTTTCAATCCATCGAAGTTTTGTTACAAAAGAAAACAGCATAAGCACAAACCTATGAACATCTTTTACAACTCTGGGAATTACAGTTTGAGATTGGTGTCTGAATCTCTCAGGGTATCATATTAAACAGTCACGTAATATAACTATTTAGAGTTTTAGATTAGTGGTATTCTTTGTTTTTCTTAAACTCAACAAGTCCCATAAAAAGATCAAATCTGACAGTGCTAGTTCAACTCCCTGTACTTTAGATTTACTTATCCTGTCTTAACCCAAGGCACAATTATTTCTTGTGTAGATGTAAATCTGTGTAAAATGCATCCCTTTTAATTCAGCAATAGCGGTGTTTGCTTACTGACCAGCATCACTTCCACAGCTGAAAATGCCACTTCAAAAGGCATATCAGTGCCCTTTAGTGTGGCCTCATTACAGCTGCTGACCCACTCATGCTGCTTTGAATGTCTCTTAGTAGTGCTCACACAAGTTAGCTTTCAGTAGCAGCTGTCCTGTCCCGATTTCTCAACCATCCAAGTGATTTGTTGACAGCAGTGGCACAACCAGCTCTGTAGATTCAAATGGTTGCTGACGGGTGAGGAGATTGAGTCAAAGCTGACCATCAGCCAATAAAACAATTATTCCATGGATATGCTCCAACCCAACACGTCACAAACGCCATATGTTGTCCTTATGCCACCACCTCCCATCACAGAAGATGGAAGCATCTTATCCAATTTAGTTGATAAGACTAGTCTGCCATCTTCCATCTCAGTGACTTTTTGAATGTGAAGTACATGGCAATGGAGCAAGCAAGGTATCCGCCATTGAGCTATCTCTGTCAGGGTTTGCTCTCCTGCAGTAATTTCCCTTCATCTCTGCATCTCTTCAGGACATCTGGCAATGTGTCAAAGCATCTTGGTGAGAGATGCGTAAAATGCAAACTCCTGTAGCTGCATTTTCTATGTTTTCACACAGACTAAAGTTTTCCTGGGTGAGCAGGGCGGCTTCACTGCTTACATGATCCAGTAGCCTGCCAGCTGGTCAGCAAACAGGAGCCGCTACCGCAGCTGCTGCAGGACAGTGTAGTACTTAATTAAACAAAATACTAAAGTCAGAAACACATTTGGCTGTGAATGCCAACAATATGAGTGCAGAGTGTTTGGACTGCTGCAGTTCTGCTGAACATCTTCTCTCCTGAGCAGATTAATTTACTGGCTTCCTCCATTGGACAGTAAAATATTTAGACCCAAGGTGCTGCACTTGCCATAGGGCATTTGATTCTTTAGCCACGCTACTCTACATGACATCTTGCTGAGGCTCACAGCACTCCAGGAGTGGGCTGATAGGGATTTCTGGGTGCTCCTTGTCAGTTTTACAGTGCTTCAGATGCTTGGATGAGAAAAAAGCACGGCTATTGGCTGTTTTTCCTTTCTCAGAAGAGAAGATACAGGGTGACAACATGGTTAAAGGAAAAATGTTTTACATGGTAGAGCTTCATTCTGCAGCCAAAGCAAGACTCTCAAGTGACAGGTATTCAAATGCAGGTCAGTGCATGTATAACTTTGGCGCGTTCTAGTACTGGTGTTGTGTGTAGATTCATTTTTGACATTTCCCAATCCTTCCCTACACAGGCTGTTTTCTGTGTTCTGTCTCAGGCTGTTTAAATGTATGATGTTTATTCTGTTCATATGTGTCCTGCACATACACAAAATGTTTTGGACAAAAAATCAAGTAACATCTGCTTAGCATTCCTTTAATAGCACCCCTCCTATTTCCATCCCACACTGACATTGTAAAATCACTCAGGTCCCGAGCCTGCAATGTCCTTCACTGACTATACTGTCAGCACAGGCATTTTGGTGTTTTGACCTTCATAGGTTAAATTTACAATTTCTCAAAGGTTTTTAAAGGCACCAAAACTTCCTGGCTGCTTCTCTACTGCAAGTGGCATGCCCTCTGCCCAAGTGGTGTGTGCAAACAGAACATTTAGGGTATTTTTTTGCAGCTCAGCAAACTTCTTCAAACCCCGACTTTGCTTGGTATGTGGATGGAGAACCGCAGTCGTAACTCTGCCAAGCCATGAGGATCTTCTGCCATATTGACAACCTAATTGCAATGACTAGGCACAGTGAATAAGTCTCACTCCATATAGTTCAGTGATTCTCATCCACCGAGGCAAGTTTCAATTTGCAAATTGCAAATTGTAGTGCTCAGTCTGTCATGCAGGTGTCACGGTCCATGATGGCAGTCCAACCAATAGTTTTTGGTAGTGCCAAATATAAGCAGCTCACAGCACTAGTTTGCCAGCTTCTGCTTGGATCCAAGAAAGCACATGCATTGTTTGATGACTGTGACACATCCTTGCTTATCAGGGCAGCCTGTGACACAGGGCACCTTGGCAGCTTTTGTCAGGTAAAACTCCTTGGCTGATGACCTCATTTGTCTTGATGTTCACAGATGTGTTCCTATGAGGGACCACACTAAAAAAACTTCAGTCTTCAGGCACAAAGCTTTGTCCTTGAAAACTTTTAGCCCCTAAGATTTGGACAGATTTGTCCAAATTTGTCAGATTTGTTGGTGAGGACGTACAAATGCACACAGGTGGCATACAGCAATGGGGATTTAGAACATGGTTCTCCTTGATTGTGTGATAGCACTTTTAAGCACAAATGCTGTATGTTCGACCGATTTCTCCATTTTCCAAACAGAATGCAACACTGATGTGTTAAATAATAGTTTTGAAAGAACACTGAAGCTCTTTTGCATACAAACAAAAATCAGGGTTTGGATTCACAGACAATATGTACAAATAGGATGCTTTCTTTTTCAAGGTTTTGAGACATGTAGGTAAAATAAATTGATCAGCATAATTTTGTCCTTCTAATTATAACCCTTTGTTTTACTATAATCACAATGTCCTATTTCCTCAACCACTCTATATGAACATTTTGTTTTTTGAGTGTGTTAGTGGGTGGATGCATGATTATACACAAAGAAGGAAGCATAGCATGAAAATTGATACAAGTGGTGACTCACTCCAAGTGATTGCCAAAATAAGTGAAGATTTACTGACCAATAATAAAAGCTGACTATGAAATGTATCTCTGAGAGGTTTGACATTATAATGTCAATGACTCAATAATGTGCAGAAAGCCTCTAAAACCCACTTTGTGGCCTAGATGCTGTTCTGGGCAATAAACTGAAAGCTTAAGAGTAGCAGTGGCAGTAACTCACTCCTACATAGGCTTATAAGAGCAGTGTCTGCTTAATAACATAAAATTGTAACACTTTGTCATATCAATCTACCTCTAAAAGACAAGATAACTAAACAAAACAAGATTATATCTAATTCACAAGATAACAGATCTTATGTCACTTTAATAATGGATATGGTTTGATGAAATGACAGTAGATTGTCTTCTTGCTGTTTAGCTCAGTCTATTTTCCCTTGAAAATATAGTTTTTACAGCATGCCTCTATAAACTTTAATCTGAAACATGATTTTGAACTTCTGACCTTTGTGACTTGATTGATGCTCCTTCAATCTGACATTATGATAAAAAATAGGCTATGACACATGTCACCGATGCACCAAAGCCCTGGTGGAGATTGTTTGGATCAGCCATGGCATTTGACCTTAAACAAACCTTTCTGTCTGTCAAACATGCAAACGCACACATAGAAAAAAACACACTAATGCAGAAATGCACATTATATAAATAGGCAAAGGTTTTCTGACATAAATGTGGGCAAAGACCATGGTGTTACAAAACCACTTCATTTCCATTGCTTTCCAGTGGCTTTAATTTGTTCAGGGAGTTATTAAATAAATTGTGAACTTTCTTCAGGACCTAGATATCTGACTAGATGTGTGTTAGTGTTTACACCACTGGCATTGAAACTATTCTCAGCATCCCTTCATGGGAACACAGATAGGGATTGAATGGCTGGACCCACTGTGCACTGTGTGTTATGACAGCTTTCTATCGGAACCAGCATGAATTATTATTAATTATTTCAAGGAAAATTGAGTTACAGTAGCTCCTCCATCTGATGGGAAAATATGGGCCAGCTGTTGCATCCACGTGCATCAGTAAACGTAGCTGCCCATGACCCTGTTGCCATTTCACCAGTTTTCCTTCTTTGGAGCATTTTTTCCAGAACTCTGCAGACTGGGAACATCCTACATGAGCTGCAGGGAAAGTCACGTAAATCCTTATGCTTGCCCATTTTTTCAGCTTCCCACACATCAACTTCAAGAATAAAATGTTCACTTGCTTACTATTATATCCCTCCCACTGCCAGGTGCCTTTGTAATGAGATTATCAATGTTATTCACTTTACATGTCAGCGGTCATAATGTTATAGCTGATCAGTGTAAGATCTGCTAGGAAAGCACAAGAGTGTAAAGTGGCCTAATGAGTGTTGACTAAAAGACATGACACTGTTCTCATACTGAGAGATAAACCTAGGCTGCCTGATTGACAACTAGAAATACTCCCTGCTAGACCATATTGGACTTGTACGTAACACTGCACTTTACTGTGTGATCTATCAATAGAGATTGAAGTCTAAGGATCTGAAGCAGTTAAAAGAATCGGTACTGTAATTGAAAATGCATTTGGTTACCACATTATCTACATTTGAGCCTGATCTGCAGTATTTACAGTCTTATATTTAGAATAACAGTGTTTTGCTGCACAGTAAAAGTGGTGACTGTGGCTCAGGAGGTAGAGCAGGTCACCCACTTGCAGGCCTTTGGTTCAATCCCCAGATTCCTTTGTCTGCATGGCAAATTATCCTTGGGCACCCACAAATTGTTCCAGTGGTTCTTCCATTGTATTTGTGCTTTCATTTTTCAAATGAGAGAGTTTTTACTTGGTAGAAGACCCTCCATTTGGGTACAAATATATATTTGTATAAATGTTGTATACTAAAGTGCTTTGGGTAGCCGTAAGACATTCTGAATATAAGACGATTTTACTTTTGCCTCCTTTCATACTGTGTCTCATTGTTAAGTGTCCCTCCTCCACAACTCCCTTGGAGACAATAATGCTCACAAAAATTAAACTAATGTAAATCTTGCCATGTGCACATTAGTTTGCTTACTGTGGGAATATGGATTGAGTTTTAACAACACATGACCTGTACAACTACTTGACAGGTAGAAACCTTTGACAGCTTTACACTGTGGAAATCTGTGTCTAGAGAAAACATTCGTAGTATCCTGGACTTGGAGCCCCAATAGAGGATACTGACTAAAGCAGTTTATTTGATGTGGAATCCATGTAATTTTTTGTTTTGTTTTGTTTTAACAAAGCAGCTGCTGTAAATGAAATGATGGATCTGGAAAGACCCCCTGTTGCAAATTGTTGCCTGTTTTGCCAAGCTTAGTGGGCTAAAGCATGTACTGTATGAAAAGATGACATCCTAGGTTTGAGCTCGATCCAGGACCTTTGTAGAATGTCATCAAAATCCTTGCTTTGAGGCAAAATTCACAAAATACATATCTAAAAACACTGCACAAAAAAGCCTTTTTAAAAGCTTTTGTGCAAGTGGAATCGATATAGCAACATATATGCACTATTGTATAGATATATAAACACACATTTTTGTATTTGACCTACATGATTTCTAGACCACACAGTTGTCAAGTCATATATGAATCCCCATTGCAAATGGCAAATAAGATCATGTTAGTGAGTCAAACACATCTCAAGAGCGATGAAATACCTATTACAGTGACTGCAGTGTTGAGTACTTCCCTTAGTCTTAAGAAAAAGAAAGATGTCAAAGACAAGGACGTACATTAAACAGATTTTCCTGGGCCCTGGTCTTTGCTGATGATAGAACTCCTTTATAGTACTCAGAAATAAGATAAAAATGACCAGTAAAGGTTTAAAATCTATCAAACTAATATCAGACAAATTCATAGTCATAGTTTCGGTGTGTTAACATTAAGTTAAGTTAATATTAAGTTATCAAATCTGACTGAAGTTATGTCCCTCCATTATTATCATGCATGTCAACATCTGATGCAAGCAGCCACAAATGACTGCTGCAGCTACAAAACCATGGTGAGCACATCTGCAGCTGCCATGCCATTTGTCATTACCTTTGGCTATTAAGTACTTTACACATGCCCTACAAAAAAGAATCACTGTGTTATCAAATTGAGGGATGGTAAGCTGACAACATCAAACTTTATCACACCTGCACCTCAAAAAGCACCAGGACACACGACACCATGATATTCAGTTCAGCAACAACCGTCCAGACTTTAAAACCTGTGGGGTAACTTTATCATTGATGTTCTGCTGCCACCATCTGCCGGCTGACGTCAAACCAACGCTGAACACAGGCATGTTACAGGTATTATGTTGACCCTGTAACTATAACATTACAGCTCTTAAACATGGTTCCCCTGAGAGGCTCACATGACATGTTAATTTAAAATAGATTTCAAACTTTCTAAAGCTGGAGAACATCCATTTTTTAACTCACCCTCGCTATTCTGATATGAAAAGGTTGATGTAACCAACATTAGCTTAGAAACAGTTAGACCTCTGTGGTTTCAGAGGGTTTTTTAAAACACATATAAAATGTTAGCAGTATTTCAATTCAGCAACAGACAAGCGAGTTCTTTTTTCAGTAAAGAGGACGTCTGCGCTCGGTCTAAGCTGTAGCTGAATGTTTATTTTACAAGGCAAAACACAGTTATCAACTTCAACAGAAAGCTTTGATTTTGTGTTTTTCTTTTATATTCCTTTGCAATGATCAGTGTTAATGCAAATGGATAAATAAAAAAGTACATGTCTGATATACATTAGTACAGTCTTTGAATTCCTTCGACGTTGCTATAGAGTGCTGTAAGAAGACCAGGCACGCAGCAGATGATCGAGTGCTCATAATTACCATAAGAGCCTTGAGACTTGCCTTGGATTTGCAAAGAAATTACTTGTAAGCATCTCTTGACTTACAGACAGGAAAATAACACTTCCCCACTTGCCAGATTAGTTTACTTTTCCATATTAATTCAAGGAGTTTTGGCAATTTTATCATTTTCCTCATGTCTGTGTTCTTGTTTGTCTTCAGGATGTGATTTTTTTCTGACAAGAGAGCTGGTAAATGCAATGTTATTAAGTGCTGTTTCAACTCAAATTCTGGCAGTGCACTCCTCCCTTCTGGTCTTCATTCATGCTGACAGGAAGCACAGATGCTACAGAGTACCAGCACAGAAATTCCAAATTTTTATTACTGAAATTACTATGTAGTAAATGGGCTAAATTCAGCAAAATTCTTTAAAACCTAGTTACCTAATCTTTTAGGCTTTCTGCAGGATTTGCTTGTGAGGAAATAAAAGTGGTATATTTAACAACAACAACACAATTTTTTTTTTCAAGATACTTAAAAGACGAAGCAGTCAAACTAACTGTGTTCCTTGTACTCTTCATCATGCCAGATAGACGCAGGAAACAAAGTCCAAATACATTCAACAACATGACAGATACTACACTGCGTATGTTCATGTATTATCCATGTAAGTCAGATTCTTTACTTTCTGTTGCTCATTTGTCAGTTTTATTTGTCTACATTGTACTGTTATTTAGTGAGGTCATAAAATATTCAGTATAAATCATTCATTAAAAACAAAGTCAAAATAAATGAAACCTCAAATATATATGTGCATATGTATGACATGTTGTATACAGATGAATATTTAACATGCAAAGAACTAAATTACCCTGCAGCCTGCAAATTAAACATATAAGGAACATGTCATCTTCCAGGATTGATGCACCTGCAGCTTGATCAAACATGCCTGTGCTTCTTTGGTGCTCTGTCGTTGGGTTAAATCGGTCAGGTGTTGATTGCCAACAATGAATTGCTGATAATTTTTTTGCCAATTTTAGTCCGCCTTGATGTCAAAATTTGTAAGTGTGATCAATTTATTTCAGCATTCGGGTCCTTTCACATCGGTGTTAGGGTTTTTTTTCAGCCTTTTTATGTTATTTAGAAAATCTTGCTTGCATATGATGATACTTGTGAATCAGCAACCTAAAATACATAAAAAATTGCAAGTAAAACTTCTAAATAGACAATTATTGAAATTACACTGCATATTAAATTGTACTCCTTCATCCTAATGAAAATGAGTGTGAGGAGCAAATATCTCAGGAAAAAAATGTTCATGCTTATTAACTGTGTACCATGTGTGGACGCACATCTGTGAATGTTAATGCATGCTGTGAATCAACACATAGAGATTACGTATCTTACCTGTGCAGATGTTTAAAACTGGAGAGACTGAGAATATCCCTTTGTGGTCTTTCCTCAGGTCTGTAATTGAGCTGATTTTCTTCTCCTTTTTTTGTCGCCTTTTTTTTCCTTCACTCCTTTTCTTTTTCACAAATCTTAAATCTGTGGATGGACATGCCCTTCTGCAGCCTATATAGGAGCCCAGAGTGATGAGAGGAGTCAGGCAGGGAGACGATGTTCCCTCACTCAGCACTGAGAGAGAGTGACATGAGGGAGGGGGAAAGAAAAAAAGGACCCACATAACCTCTCTGCCTCAAATCCTTGTAAATTGTGCCCCCTCCCATCTATTCTCTTTCATTTTGCATGGCATCCACCCACTACATAAAAGAACACACATGTGAACACACACTTCTGCATGTGTCCTTTACAGCATGCTGAAAGACCTGTGCAACAACCTGTTATTTGCCCTGAGGGTAGAGGGCATCCTATTGGTTTTGTTGTATTTGCTTTATAAAAGCCTTGACTGCCTGCAGATTTTTCTACACCTTGAGATGAATCAGGCAGAAAATGAGCCACCAAATAAGAAATAGGACAGAATCATTTACTGTTTTGTCTTCTGGGTGAGGAGGAAGATGAAAAATGTCTAGTTATTTCTCCAAATATGAAGAAAACATTTGCAGATGCACACTCAAAGGAGTGAGGTGCAGATGTCTGAGGAAGACGTCAGTTCCGGAGCACTTGGTGCCTGTGCATTATTAAGCAATCAATACCAAACAATGCATGTAATTGTCATCAGTTCTTTGCGTCATATCTTTAAACACAGTTTAAAAAAAACACCACACACACACACACACACACACACACACACACAAGGTAGTGAGTCTTTCTACACCAGGCAAAGCTTTTAACGTCATTTGTCTTGGTGATGCCCTTTGTAATGCAATGCCCTCTCAGAAAAAAACCCCTGCTGACACATCAACAGTGAAGGAGGCATCAAGTAATGTTCAGATTATTGTACCTGCTTTCAGCTACTCCTTTATCTCTCTCTGGTGAAGGTTTCTCCTTATCGCTATTGCTGGACATATGATAAGAATCTGACACTTGAACTCAGAAATTTCTCCCATAGGTTCTCGTCAACCACTTCACATCACATCGCATCGATTGAGGGTCCAATTTAATGCCCATTCAATAGAACACACAATTCCGACAATCCTGCGAGAGCTCCAAGCAAAACAGCTCCGAGCAGAAAAGACACAGGCAGGGGGAGGTGGTAGATATGGATTATTAGACTTAAATTCTGTGGTGCAGGTCTTTCTGGAGCTTGAAAAGAAAGATGAATGTTTGATGAGGTTGTCACATTGCCATAGAAAGCTTCAAAAGAAACGGGGGATTGAAAAAGGCAGTGGTATTAAGGAGATTTTCAGCTACAGGTGTTAAAGATTAATGCCAAAAATAAACATCAGGAGTGCGTAAATACAGGTTTTGATGTGTGACATGCATTCATTTTAAAACATTTATCCTTCAGCCAGCTACGGTTATGTCTTTGCCAACCTCTAAATGTTCAATGATTGATATGTGTTCATGCATTATGCTCCTAACTAATGTCTTGCCTCATTGGCTGAATAATAATTATGTTTTTTTTCTGTTCCTTGCTGATTTATGAGTAAGATTTGAGTATTCAGGTGCTGCAGTGTAAGTCTATATTTAACCTTGTTAACCATGTGTCACAGCTGTCTGTGTAATTGACTTGTCAGTGAAATTACTGACGGTTTTTGTTTGCGATATATTAATTGGTTGACAGCATGTGTGAGGAAAGCTTGAAAATGATTTCCATCAGTAGGACGTCTTGCTTCCAATTCTAAATGTGTGTCTGAGACTTCAAAGCTCTGTAGAAAATGATTGTGGTTTAAAAAGCAAAGAATTCAATTTATTCATACTTAAAGAGGTGGAGGAAGTCTTCTGATCTTTTTTTGCAATTTTTTTATGGTAAGAAACTCAAGATACATGGCCTGACTTGAGTCAGGTCAGTAGTCATTGTTGATGACTGGAAATCTGACTTGGACTAGAGACGGATGACTTGAAAAGACTTGACTTTTTTAAATTAATATTTGCATTTTTCCAGAAAAATTACATATTGAGGGGCAAATTTTTCATTTTAAAAACATTTCAACCAACCAGGACATGGTAATCTTTATGACTTGTATCTTTTTAGCTAACTTTGGCTGGTCAAATGTTAGCTTAAAAAGCTAAAAAAGCCCATGTTGAGTCATACTACATCAGACTTGGCTTCCAATCAGTCATGCATCCTGAGTCACCATGTCGTCAATGTAAGAGACAATCAGAGGGCTGAGTTGGAACAATGAAGCCATTAAACTACAGGGACACCATATTATCTAGTTCCCCTTCCCTCCTATTTAAAAAGCCTTTGTAATGCACCATTAATTTGAATAATGTGCCTCTGATGCAATTTTTTCCTGTCAGTGTTGTTAAACTTGTGCAAATAACCAAAACACTAGTTTAAGACAATGTTGATTTTAAAAGATAACTTTTAATGTCCTGTCTTTTAACCAACTCATGGTTTGTCAAAATTCCTCATCACTTGACTTGGACTTGACCTGAGTGATGACTTGACTAGCTTCACTCTCACTGCAGTAAATTGTGTTTTGCTTAAAAGTTGCACATTTGTGACTTTCTCCTTTTCTGGGTGCCATACTCAGTAGTTTTATAGTAATAATGTATCAAATATAAGTGATAAACCTACGCAGAATTATCACCTGAGTCTGCAGCTCCTCTCAGATTTATAGCGAGTTTAAGTTTCAGTGAAAGAGCTGCACACTACTTTCTCTGCACAAAATAGCAGACAGATCAAATCAGCCACTGAATGGATAAATAGCACATTTAGCACCTAATGATCCAGTTATTTTCCTCAGCGGTTGGTAGAAACCAGATCTAAAATCCAATCCAATTCAATCCAAAAAAAAGACTGATGATCTGAGAAAAATTTTCATAATTTAATTCTTTTTTATATTTATCACTAAGTACAATCCTTTAAAGAACATTAATCATCACTGCTTTAAACATACTAGTGTTGGACAACTTGCTTCAGCATTTTAATTTGCGACCTCAGTCCTTGACTGTGTGCTAACAAGCTCAAAATATCGACTTAATAAGATGATGGCAATTAATATTGTGCCCACAACTTGTTAAAATTGCATAAGGGTGGCCAAAAATCTGAAATTTTGATTTATTTTGAGGTAAACAAAGGGTCCTCGGCAAGTAAAAGCTCTTCATTAAAACTTTAAGATAACCAAACAAATAGCTTGTATAGGCAGGTATCAAGCACAGATCTACACACATTAAGGAACCCAATCTAAGGTGTTTTGACTGGAGGCAAAAAGAGGAAGAATAAAGTTCTTCCATAAATTGGGATTTATTTTGGACTTTCTGTTAATCTTTGTTTGTGAAACAGTCAATTATTGTTCTTCCTCAGTGTTTGAACAAGTATTTACCATAAATCAAAACATCTGAGATGATTAGAGAGGAAATCTTCTCTTCAGTGGAACTGCAAACACATCACAGACCTGTGAAATGTAATAATAAAGGCCCCAAACTAAATCACTTTTTTATTTTCAGTATGAAGCACATCTACAGTTGCAACACAAATCCAGGTCATTTCACACTATGTAGAGTTTTGATTTTGATTGCCACTGAACTCTGATGTTTAGAGGGTGTAACAGCACATCACGTCTGCCTCACTAAATGTCACAGTCTGTCTAATTTTGATGCAGAACCCCTTAAGGACACCTTTAGTAACAAACAGTCATGGCACATTAGCTTGACTTCACAACCCATTGCAGCTCTGACCTCCATATGTCTGAATGTACACAAGCCTCAGCCTCCCTCTGGGAAGGAAACACACTGGAGATGGAGGTGAGGAAAGAGATGAGAGAACTGAGTGACCACGTTAAGAGGATTAGTGTTTGAAATAAAAGCAGAGGGATGGCACTTTCCGTGTGGAATAGACGCAGATGATTATTGATTGCAGGAAAAAGCAGGAATTGAACAGATGCAGCTCTTTAGGCTACGACAGGACATGATTAGTAGGAGATTTGATTGAAAATAACAAGAAAATAAAGACATGCATGATAGAAAACTCTGTGAGTTTATATTTGTAAGAGGAGAGAAAGAGAAAACAACAAGTAATCTATCTTAATTTCACGCCTGGATGCCAAACCCATCATTAAACTCAGTGATGTAAAAAAGTGTAACTTGCCTGTTGTTGCTCTCTAAAAAGACATGTTCACACTCATATGTGTTTTATCTGTTTTTTCTTTCTTGGCAACAGCTGATTGACTTCCAGTTTTGCCTGTGGAAGCCGTGCATTGCTTACAGGGACCTATAGCAAAGCCTAAAGCAAAGAAAAAATCTCTTGATCACATGAACATTTTCAGTGGTTCACTTGTGTTCAGGTTGTGTAACCATGTTTGACTCAAACAACAGGAACCTCTAGAGATGAAATCAATGCAAACATTTTAAAGCAGAGGACACAGTTAAACAAGGCATGTAACCAAAGCTTGTTTTACAGAATCATTGCAGGAGTTTTACTGAAATTTACCCAATAATTACTTCAGTGTTTAAATGATACACACATTTCCCTGAGTGTGACCAAAATAAACATTGGCAGCCTATTTTCACAGATAACCTCACATGCGCTCCTGAGTTGCTTGGCTTTTCCAAATGGGAATGTTTGCCCATTCAAAGCTTATGGAATATAAATAAATGCTGCTGCCTGCTCCTACAAATCTGCTATTGAGCAAGATGGGGACATAATGAGCAGTGACCTGCCAGATGAAACAGAGCGGGACAAAGTTAGACTGTGTTTGAGAACTATTGTGATTTCATATGCATCTGTTGGTTCAGGCACTATTTGCAGCTGTTTGTTCATCATTAATTTGGCAGCAGCTGTCTGGGAGATCTCTAATTAACAGGACACATGGGCCTTAGCTAAGAGTAATGCTTTATCATTTGGGTTGTAATGAAAGGAGTTATTGCTGCCCTGTGAAACGCTGGCTCAGGAGAAATACACTTTATCTCTTGTGTTTTTCAATTTAAGAGAAGCTGGCATTGGAGAGATGTTAGCAATGTTCTGACCTTTTTGGTGCTGGGGATTTTGAAAATTGTCAATGTGACAAATAGTCTATATCACTGCCACATGGAGCTTTGTAAAGAATTCTTTTAATCTATTAGGAAATAACACACCATGTTTCTCAAAAGCTGGTGACTCACTTTGTCACACACACACTGTACCACTGTACGAATAATTCATTTATTTCTTATTTAAATCAAACAGAATCAGAATCACACAAATATTTCTGTATGTTTTGCCCATTTTCTGCTAGTTTGTGTGCCTCAATGGAAAATTTATCTCTGAAGACTTTTTTTTCATCCATTCAGGCAGCCAATGGTTCCCATTCAGTTTAGTGTGAAATGAAAATCTGCTCGGGATGATAGACACAGCTGGTCCGTTCACTCCCACTCAGCGGACTGAAAAGGTTAGAGCTGTGTATCACAGGCGGCGTGCGGTGACAGTTGTTAAGTTGGTGACAGGGTCTCGGTAAAAAGTCTGTAAAGTCTTTAAGAACCTTCAAAGAAAATTGGGCCAGATATTGATGTCACTTCTGAACCAATCTGAGCTGTCAGAGTGAAAGACTGCAGTACCTCACAGTTTCACCTGAAATCTTTTTGAAGTATTATCGACACATCGGGGAAGCACAGATCCATTATCACTCACAAGCAGAGCTTTACATGAGGCACTGACTGTCCTTACCTGTATGAAAGTACTAACAGTTAGTGGGATGTGCATTTTTTAAAAAAATACTTAAATGCTTATGGAACAGTTCAGCATGTTTTTAAGCATGCAAAAATAATTAATGGTGCATCAATAAAAAACTCTCTTCTGGTCTTCTCTCTAAAAGTGATTTATTCTGAGTTCACCTCACCGCATCCTGCCACACTGCAAAAAGATTAGATGATGATAAGTTGCCCTTTGGTTTATAGAGAACACTCAGTGCCACCTCCACTATCTGTATGTGTCTGAGTGTACAGAACATTTTGTGTCTGTTTGAAGCGATGAAATATCAAAAATGGGTCAACGGAACTGCCAGGGATGTATACGAATCTTTTTTTTCTTATATCATGGTATTGTCTTTTCAACTTACCTGCAAAATTCAGACAGCAAATAAAAGTAACAACCGTCTACCAAATGAAAAAAAAAGCAATAACAATAAAAAAAAAAAGCTTTGTCTTGAAAAGCTCTAAAGCTGTGACCTTGTTGCTACTTGTTGCTGCAAGTGAAGCTGCATCATTTTCTTTGGTTTGCTTTTTAGCAATGCAGCAAAATCTTTCCTCCCCAGGAACAAGGCTTTGTAAAATTGTTTAAAATAAATAAATAAATGAATTATAACCTCTATAAGGGAAGTATTTACGTGATTCTGTTGTCCTAGACTGCATTAGATCTAACTAGGTGTAAATAAAGTTTAGATTATCAAATATCAGTCTTTGAAGCATCAAATGGGTTTGAAGAATGTCTTCATTTCAGTACACACAACAACCTTCATGCAAAATCTCAAGCCTCCTGCACATTTCCTGTTAGGTCAGGCTTCCTGAATGAATACTGTTTTTTGCTATCTTTGCCAAATTATTGTTGCTTCCATCCTTCTGTCTGTGTCCTGGTCAGTCATCTACCTGAGTAACTGTCTGCTTGTCTGCCTGTCTGTTAACCTCTATAACCTGTTCATCTATCATTTTTATCTTTTTACTATAATGAAAGATGTAACAATGTAGTTCTTGTGTTATTTGAATAATGACACCTATATGACTCCTGGTAGAGATACTCTATGCTTATGATGTGCCAAATTACATCACCAACGACATTACCCTCTAAACCGTATAAATAAGTGCAGACACTTATTCCTTTATTCCATATGACAAGATATATATGGCATATCTGTCAGAAAACATAAATGCAAGTTAATTTATCTATTTAATTGAATTTCTTGCAGGTTCGTCTTTAAAACATGCAATGCTGTGGGCCGCTGATGGAATAAACTTGGAATAAGCCTGTTGCTCATTGCATGCTGCTGTGTGTAGAGCTTTGTTTTGGCTGCAAAGCAGATTGGCCCTCTGTGTGATCATTCATCAAAACAGACACAGCTGGAGGAGGTAATTCACTTGCAAAAAACAAACCTAAAAACGTGATCAGGAGAGGAAGTTCACATTTGCCTGCTATATAATTTGTCTGGGACCAAGAAAATGGCTATTTCTACAGGTAAAATACAAAAAAACATGTTGTTGTTTTTTTTGTCCCAGACCAGACTTCACTCTCTCTGTACAACCAATAATCCACTCTAAGGCAGCTATGTGGGAGGAGTTGATTCATCTATATATCAGAGGTCATTGCTGGGTTATTTTGATTATATTTTGGTGTGGGTGCAGAAGTATATGTGTGTTTTTACAGGAATGTACTGGCACACTGTTAAGTGGCATGTACCTCTTGTTTTTCAGTTATATACATGCCATGTGTCCTCTGTAAAAATAGGTGTAATTTACCTAATAAGAGAAGTAGGCTTCCAATGAATAAGATAGGTTAG
>JAUZTA010043387.1:0-15986 GCA_034780835.1 Ctenochaetus striatus
AAACAAATGTGATCAGTCATTTCTCTTTATGTTTTTTTTTTTTTTTATATTTTTCATGAAAATACTTAAAGGAGCAATGTGTGAAAAACATTCGGCCAGAATTACCAAAAGAAGGTGTAGAAGTAACAGTTCTGACATGAAGTCAAAGACGTCTACATGTTGTGTTGTAGACACGTCTACTGAAGTTGGATATCTCTGCAACCTGTTGTCTCAAGCAAATTATGTTTAGTTTCTTTTGTTTGCCCATTTGTTTGCCCAGATTTGCATATTACATTCTGCTACTGCAACAGGTGCTGTCTGCAGGGAGTTTTGAAAAGTAGTCCGACCACTATTGTCTTGCCAGTATCTTGACGCACAGTGACTTAAAACAAGTTTCTGTGGTTACACTGCCACTTTTTTTTTTTCTTCTTTTTACTCAGTGGTGCTGACATAGTTCAGTCAGTGCCCTTAAAAGTACTGAGTTCACTACCCAGTCCCACCTGCCACAGCAAAGAGCTTACTGTGCAACAGTTAGGAGTTAGGCTGTTGTCTTGCTGGCCCCTATTTTACACATTGAGCCTTTAACATTAGATGGATAATGTCTGTCTAAAAATGTCTGAATAAACATTCTTTGGACTTTTTGTGTAATGATTGTGTGGCACTTCTTGTCCTTTAGTATTCATAAAACTGTGAAAGTAATGTCTCTTACAGCACATGTTTAGAAAGCAGGTATGATTTGAAAGTCATTCTGGAATAATACATGACATTTTTTTAAGTAAAAGTATTTTAACAAGCATCAAGAATTGTCTTTAATACTGCTGTTTCTAAGTTCCCAAACAGACGAATGATAGCATGTCACTTACAGTTCACCTTGTGTTCAGGTTGATGCAAAAGGGCCGTCATATGCTATAAATAACTGTGACATCTGCAGCTTTTGTGGCAAAAGTATTTGACATTTGTTTGTGCAGCATGGGCCTCTGCTCAACAGAAGCCCATTGGCTGATCTCTTCTGTTCATGCTCTTTCTGCATGCTCTTGAGCATGTATGAAGAATGTCAACCAGGCAGACTTAAGGAGGGGCACCATCTGAAAAAAATGCCACTTATCTTTTCTTAAGTGAGTCATAGTACTACCACAGTCACAGAAAAACTGGTCAGAGAACTTAAAAATCTGTTTTTTTTAGGCCTGGACATTTATGGGATGAAAAAGATCTTTTAAAGTTTTGAAAAGTCATGTAAATTTTGTTATTTCTAATGAAAATAATTGTGACAGTAATTTTAAGCTGATAACCTTCCACATAAAGTAACAAAACAGGGAATTTGTTTCCTGGAGTTGTTGATATAATGTAGCTCTAATATAGATCAATGTGTGATGGTTTGATTACTTTGTACATTTCTAGATACAACTCTTAATTTTATCTGTCAACCATTCCATGTGTTCTTTCGCTCAACAAGAACTGGGATCACTGAGCTCGTGCACCAGAGCAATGTTGCATTAGTTTGGCTTTCTAGTTATAGTGTAATACTAGGTCGAGCAAACATTGCTACCATGACTTCAGCCACTGGATACTTTGAGTATCTAAGATTGCCTTTTTATTAAGTTGACAGTGCATTGAAAATACACATCTCATGCTCAAAGAAGAGCTTAAGCCGTCATGCTTATGTTGCTGTATTGTTTTGTAGAGTTGCATCCAGAAAAGATTAAAATCCAAAAGAGGGTGTGTGCGTGTGTTTTTGCAATGGGTTAGAAGTGTCTGAGGTCATGACCGAGTGATCAAAATGTTTTTAAGATACTCTACATTGTAAGTGAAACTGGTTCTCTTTATTTCTTTTATTTCCCCCAATGTTTGAAAGCCTGCAAAGGACTAATATAAATGTATGTAAAGCTTTGCTGTTAATATAAGTAATATTGGCTAATGATAATGACCTGTAGTTTAAAGTGCTTTTAGTCAATATCAACATAACCTACTCTCCATGTATGAAAAAGGTTGTTATTGAATATTCAAACAGTAATTAACATTGGAAGTAAAGTATATTAGCTTGCATTCAAGCAGTGCCCCTTTGCTGTGATATAATCCCATCCTATCCTTGATGGAGCGAGCCATTTCTCTTATAAACCAGTTTTTGACTAGTGCAATGTTTTACTTAGTGTGTAGTTTCTGTATGGTACTGATATCCAGTTTATACTTTGCTATTTATGTATGATAGCTTGATGATCATTGACTGGAAGACATGAAACTGTGCTTCAAACCGGTTCCACTGGCATGAAAACCTGGTATCATTAACAATAGACCGCAAAGAACCTATACATTAAAACGATGTACTATATATCCTGCACTAATGTTCTCCCTATTCATAGATCCTAAAGTTACCCAGGTGCTTTTTGTTTCTTGATGTTTCTCAGTGCCTCGCCTCATCAGTTCTTGCTCTGCCTGTTAGGGTAGAACACATTGACCCAGATTTTTTTAATTGATATAGAAACCTAAGTTAACAGAAGTAAGTTTGCTAGCTCTACTTCCTCCAACACCCACCTGTTCCCATGCACAAGCCTGAATTGCAAATACACTTGTGGGTATGCTAAACATCCTGGTAAATCTTTATGTGTGTGTGTTTCTCAGTTCTGTAAGTGACCTGCATGCAGTCAACTCCCTCTACCAAGTTTGATTTTTGCATCTTCACAATGCCGTAAGAAAAGGGACCCTTCCCCGGTGTTGCCTATATGTCCCTGTGGATTTCTGTGGTTGAGTTGTTAGACAGACAGCACAAACACTGATATTGTCCATTTTCTCACACAGTGCTCATTTACCCAGAACAGAAATATAAACAAAGTTGTCAAAATTTCCTGCCTGATCAAAGTTTATCAAATATCTAAAGATAGATTGATGTGGTACTAGATATACATACAGAGGATAATGGACATACACAACTCTACAAATCAAATGACAAAAGTAACAAAAGCAAGTAAGAAAAAAGTAACAACATCCTTTTATGCATTGCTTATTTACTTTATTCTATTTTATTCCATTCAGACATAGCTGACTGCATTGAAACTTTCTCACTATGACATGAACAGCATCTGACAGTTTTTGTTATTATAACATTAGTTTGGTTTCTATTACATGAATTTTATTAAATTTCATCACTTAATGTCAAGTTTGATCATTCTTTAATGTGGCATTTCAGCAGAGTATTCAACTGTAACAATCACACAATAGATGACTTCAATGCCAGTCAAACAAACAACAATGTGTTGACAGATTGAAAGTAACTTGAGCTATTTGGTAACCATGCGGAGTTTGCCAGACTGAAGTTTCGTCTGTATTGTCAGATAGCTTTCATTTGACATGACGCCAAAAGATTCCACCTACTGAAAAAAAAAGAAACATATAACAATTCCCTCAATGAAACATAATATCTGCACAATTTATTATACTGAATGTCACATGAAAACCCTGATTTCATGTGCTTAACATAGTTAGCCCCATTAAATTAGCTCATTTAATGTTAGTTGGCCATCCAGGTCACAGCTCAGTAGGTTGTCGGGATTTTAATGGTCAGAATGCTAATTATTCTAATTAAACAATTTAAGGGTGTGTTTACTGACAGTAAAATTACCAGGAACAAGGAAACTGGGAAATGACAATCATACCATCAGGTCTTTCATAAAGCGTTGTTATTGTTAGACCGTGTGAAGCAAACAATGACTAACACAAAATAGTCTGGCCAGCAGCCAGTTGTCATTTGTACAGCGTGTGTTTATGAGATTAGTCAGTGTGTGGACTTTTTTAAAGATGTAGTTTTAGCAACTGTATTTTCTTGAGAACTTGAGAACTTGAGAACAGTTCACGGTTCAACAGTATTGAGGGAAATGTAGAAAACCCACAGTCCACATTCACTCTACGCTGCTGACGAACAAGCACATACTTTCTTTTTCCATACGACTTTGACACATACCATCTGCAATATGACATGATGCACGGAAAAAACATTCCTTAGGAAAAAAGATTGGGTTACTGAGATTTTACTGTAAGTAATAATGTTTAGGTGTGATAATTAAGTGACTGAATAGACAAATAGTAAGGACAAGAACTTAAGAAAAATGCATATCACATAAATGATCAAATGTGAACAAAAGTAATTAATTGCATTATTATCATTATAAATTATAACTGAATAGTTATACAAATAAGGCTATCTTTATTAAAAGATAATAAATAATTAGGAATACAATATAAAAGAATTGAATTCAAGTGGAATCCACAATAAAAAATCCTGGAAAAAAATTCTGTTTCTCTACTTATAAGCATTTAATTACTTACATATTTAGTACTCCCAGTTTATGAGAGCAATACAGATGAAGGCAAGACATTACTGTTGTAACCCTAATTCAACCAAAATTTTGATAAAACCTGACCCCAATTTGACCTCAACCCTGTTTCTGACTTCTCCAAAGCACACCACTTTATTCACTTTGAGTTTCATAGAAATTCCCTTTTTTTTTATCATTTCATTGTTCTATTTTCTCTAAAGTAAATAGTCATTATTTAAATCAGTTGCTGATCCTGCTATCTTTTGATCTTTGCAGAGTGCTCAGTGGCAGTGGTTCTCAAACTGGGGTCTGGGGATACTCAGGGGTCCTTACAGGAATTCAAGGGGATCTCAAGCATAAGAGGGGGATAATTTAACTTCTCCAAATATCCATCAATAATGGAATACTGACACAATATAAATATGACGATATGAGTATTTGTGTCATGGAATTAATACTCTTTCTGTAATAAAACACCAACAATCCAAATGCCAAACCAGAGACAACAGCATATGATGATAATTTTTCATATTAATCATAGTATTAAATGTTTCCTGTATTGAAGTGTTTGTCACGTGGCTTCTCTCATTACCAAGATTTCCTGTAATTTGTCAGTTGTCTGTAGGTCTTAAACCCAGTTATTTGATGCATGGTGACAACACATGTCCTCATATTACACATGAGGAATTCAAAGTATTGTCCGCATTTCCTCAGGACTCTGTCACATACTCAACATAGCCCTGCACATTCCCAGCCTCCCACTGCATGTTTTGCCTCTAAAGACGACTGATATCTACCCAAGAGCTACTTATCTTGTAATTCAACTTTGTCATACTTAAACATTTGCCCGTATCCTCTTTGATTTATTTCCTTTCAAAATAATGCTGGTACCATCATTTGGTGCTACTTATTTGCAGAGCAGTTTTCTGAACCCTTACTGCCAGGATGAATAAATGAATTCTGAGAAAATGCAAAAGCTTTTTTATGCCACCAGATTGCAAACATGAATTGGAGTCACTTAATACTGCTTACAACTGTAAGTGAAATTTACAAACACTGACCATAACAAAAAAAAATTGAGTCTCTGCAACTAATGAGGGTAATTTCCAATATGTGATCAAAATTAACATTTCTATATTACACTCTTTTCGGCACATGAACATTATCCATCAAAACAACAAGAAAAATCACTTTTTAAAAAAGCAAACAAAAAAACAAAAATAATCTTTAATCAAAAAGAATAATAAGAGAACTTTAACATGCATATGAATGTATACGTCAGAGCATCCTGTAAGCCTCCATGTTTTTCCATCTATGCTACAGCGGTGATCACTGTGATGACTCTTCTTATGACTCTCTTACGCATTGCTCTGACGTATTACGTCTTTGTTAAAGCAAACATAGTGACAGCAGGACCTTAATTTGCATACCACTCAATGCAGAGACATTTAAGAAAGATGTAAAGCAGGACACACCCGAAAGCCTGTGAACTTACATAACTGCAAAGGGCAAGTAAAAAGGAGCAGCTCAGACAAAACAGTGTACAGCGGTAGATGATGCTCAGGTTTGACAACAGGCTGAGACAAAGCAGTAAAACATATGCTAATTTTAAAAAGAAGAATATTGTGACATTGCATCGTCGTTTACATCTTTTGACTTTATATCACCCACTTTTTTACACAGTGGATTAAAGAATGACCGGTTGCACCTGGATTTGTGAGACAGAATGTGACCTGTTCCATTTATTACATCATTTTAAGTAATGCATAACAATATTTATCACAAGAAAACACACAAAAAATACAACATAAGAGTTTTGTTTAACTAATGATAGTTAAATCAGGTCACTTTATATGCCACATATGATTTTCAGTGTGTATAAATTCTGAGTTTAAAAAGAAACTTCTTTATGTAGTTCTTTCTCTCCCCTGTTAAAGGGAAAACAACTCTGGAAAAGTCCTGAAGCTGTTAAGCCTTTCCGGTCAGCCAGACTTTCTCCTGTCTTTAGAATGTTGGCAAACCCGATTCATCAAGTTTCTTCTTAAATTCCCAGACTTTCTGAGGCTGATAAACAGCAGGTATGTCAAAGCCATACAGACCAAGGCTGGGTAGGATTGAAACTTAGGGCAATCAGGGATCTTTTGATCTTTTGATCTTTTTCTCGTACTTTCAAAATAATATAATGTGATTTAATATGTTTCATCTTCTTTCTGTCCCTCTTGTCTCATTTCCATCTGAATGAATGGTATCCTTGCTTTTTCCTTTTTTTGCTCTGTATATGTGTAGTCTCTATACTTTCAAGGTCTCTCTGGAGCAGTCAATCCATCCCAAATACTTAAACACTGTTACAAAACAACATCATGTATTTACTCTATTCACTTAATATTGTCATTCAGATCATTCTGTTCCTTCTTTCTGCAGTGGTACTCACTGAGCGTTCACAGAGCCAATATAAATAAGATGTGGATGTAAATGAAAAGGATTTAATGAATAATGAATAATTATAATATCCCATTATAATCATAATGATTTATGAATAATTATTAAAAAATGTACGGTCTCTCTTGAAAAGTTACTACAGTATTTTTTTTTTTTAAATTGCTCAGAATAATGTGCCTAACTTTGGCAACTTGGCAACTTTGAGCACATACCATTAATTATCTGATGGGTTTGTGGAAGAAGTCATGTCACCTGATAGTCAACACTTGCATGAGCGCTTCTATCTTTCTAAACAACAGCAACAGGAAACATACCTGCTTTGTTTGGCTTTCCTTTTCCTTGATAGGCGTAACGCAGACCACAGAGAGATAATGACCCTGAATGCAATTTTCTAATGTTGCAAAAGCCTAAAGCATGTGACAGCTACGGTAATTTGTAGCTTTTAAAATGCTGGGAATGAAGCAGTGAATTTGATTAACAACAGAAAAGACAAGAATTGGGTTGAAAAACTTACAGACATCGCATGAAAGTTGAGTTTTTTATGAGACCAAGGCTCTTGGAAAAACATATCTTTATAGTCCTGGCAAAAACATAACTTTCTAACTTAATTCACTGATTTTGGTAAAAGTATATTATAGAACTAGGCAATGTCAACACAGTTAAACAGCTACTGAGACCGATAAATGGTAGTTTGACAACAGAGAGTACAGTCCTTGCTTATAATATTTATTTATGTGTCATAATCATTCACATGACATCTGCTTCATACAAGGCAGTTGCAGTTGACAAGGCAGCTGATTCAAGTGCATGCAGAGTGGAGTTTGATGCAATTTGGACAAGCGACACAAAATATTACTGAACTTTGAAAAAAGTGAACAATGTAATGCCATAAAGCAGTAAGTTGAGGTTTCAGGGGCTGTTAGCTCACTGCTAATGCAAGCCAAATGTGTCTGACTGCTGCAGCTTCACATTTATGTAAAAAGGCTTTCTGGCAGGAAAACAGACACTAACCTTTTACTTTGCTAGTTGAAAGTCTGATGCATGTCATGCAGTTGCTCAAGTTTACATTGTGCTACTGCATGAGGTGTCGAGGGACGTAACATAAATGTCATTGTTTTACATCCAGGGAATTAGAAAGGGTTGGTGTACAACTGCCCGGAGGACTCTGGCTCTGCAGGTTGAGGCTAAAGAGAGAACTGCAAGCAGCATTACTGAAGACCAGGTAATAGATCTGTTTCAAACAGGCACTGGCCCTGGACTTGCCAGATATTTGAGAGTAATATATGTTTTCTTGTGATAATTTATCGCATTTTTATCTCCCAGTAACAACCCATTGCAGTAGCTTCCAAAAAAGAAAGAAAAGACAGGTAAAGATTTTTTGTTTGCCACTGGCAGTCAGAGCTTAGACAATGTAGTCAAACCTGCTAACTGTCAGTGGAATACAAATAACATCCTCACCACAGAAAAACCACATTCCAACCCATTCCTGTAATAATACAAGAGAAACTCCATGCTAACATGACATATCTTTATTCTGAAATCAATGAAGTAAGCAGTGAAATTGTACCCACCGCTGCTTCTCTTGAACAACAGCACTTGTGAGTAAGCTTCTGTAATCACATTCAGTACACTCAAAGGTCTTTTTTCTGCAGCTACACAAAAAACAAAGACAACTTGAACTTTATATTTAAAGGCTTATGTGAGCTTTTCAAGATATTATGCATCCTTCTCCTATGATCTGGCCACAGAAGGAACTTGAAAGAACTGAAACTGCAATGTGCTAAGTTGACTCCAACCAATTTTTGTCAACCAAGACTGTCCTTTACCTCATCTCCTCCACCAGAGACAAGGGAAGGGGGGAGTAGGGAAATATTAATAAAAATAAAAATAAATTTGTTTAATGCAATGTAACTTGGTGTGGTTCTCATTCAAGAAATTCAAACATGCCATGAGTCAGCAGAATTTCTCTTTGAATTTCATGTTGGTTTTCACTAAATTATACAACAAAACTAATGTTCTAATGCTGAAAATATTGCCCTGCAAGGTAACGAAACATCATATCATGTATTCTGTTAAATCATTGCACCTTTTTCCTCCCTCCAGCACTTACTTATCATGTAATATGGGGTCCTTCTCTTAATGAATGGGGTTGTGTGTTTTGACTTTGTAGCCACAGGCAGTGTGGTTGTAGCTGACACACTCGCACGGGATCCCCTCACTGTTAGTCAGCATACTGTTTTGGGTGTTTTTTTAAAGGTGGTAAATCATTTTGCCTTTCGTCATGCAGATGACAGTCAGTATTATATGGTACACCCTTTTCTTTTGCTATCACTTGCTTTAGACTCTTCTTTTAATTAGGGTCCCGGTTCTAAGATAACTAATAGCAGCGTCAAGTGTTTTGCTAGTTTTGTTCACCCTTTGGCTTTAAAGTGGTAACAAAACTAGTAAAACACACAAATAATTTAAATCATCGTGTAGCAATAGCGTCCAAATATGATATGATCATTTAATGGGCTTTTATAGTGCTTAACCGCTAAACATATGATAGCAGAATCTGATAAAGGTGCTATTTGTAGCATTTTTAGCAACAATTATAGAAGCATGTTATGTTATGTTATGTTATGTTATGTTATGTTATGTTATGTTATGTTATGTTATATTTTGTTATGTTATGTTATTAAGCAGTCAGGATTACTGGTTTTCACTCAGGACACCTAGGTTCAAGCCCAGTATGAGATTTATTTTTTTTAATGCAACGTACATTATACTGCCATACACTTTTGTACTGTAATAGCACATATTACATCAGCAATCAACCCTTTACGTTTACTGTACTGTACACATTTGACGTCTATAGGATTTACACTATAATTAGCTCTACTTTGTTATGTACAACATTTTTAGCAATCACTTTGCACAAACTGTACAGACTACAAAGCACATTAATCATTCCCGGTGTCATAAAAGATTTTGCTACCCAAACATTTCTTCAAGTATGTTGTTGTTGCAAATGGCACTCATACTTGTGTGAGTGACGAAGATGTTTCTCAGCCAATGTGTGTTCTTTGTCTTTATCAAGACCGCACCTTTGAGAAATCAGACTTGAAAAAAGCACCACACTGTCAAATCTAAGTTCCCTTATCTCCAAAACTGTAGCACTTATAACAGTTGCTGTAAACTCTCAATTGACTGAATGAGTCATGCACCCAAATAAGAGGTTTCAAAACTGGTGAAGGCACATTGAGAACTTATTAACTAACAGGAAAACTATTATATTTTTTCTAATCAGATTAAAATGATAATAACCTGTATCTATCCACTTTTTTATCTCTCTTAAAATAGCTTGTCAGATTGAAAAACAGATTGGAAGCACCAATGGCTGCTCTCTCACATTGTTATTTTTTCATCTTTTACGTCATGGCAGGCGTGGTGGTGTGTAAAAAACATACTGTCATGCTGTTCTACTTGAATTATCATGGAATTTGTGTCTAAAAGTAGCTGCGTTTATGTATAACCAGTTTTTGACATGAGCTTAATACTGTGCGTATGGGTCGGCGTCTCCCCTTTCCACACACAAGAAAGGAGGCATTCCTCTCCCTTGCAGACGGACATAGATGTAAATAATAAAATATATGGAATGTGAAACAAGGAAATGTAGCACGGACGTCACACGGATAGAAGAAATAGACAAGCACAAAGAGGGAGAGAGCTATGATTACATGCAAACGAGGCAGAGAGAAAGAGGTTCAGCAGAGAAGAGCCTCAGTGAAAAATAGAGAAGAAGGAAAGATAGAGAGAGAGACAGAGAGAAGAAAAAATGCCATACAATAAAATGGCAGCCTGTGAAAAGCCCATTTACAGGTTTGTAAGTCATTAGAGGCACCCAATCTGATTTGATATGATCCAACAGGAAGCCAGTAAAGTAAACTTAACATGATACGATCAGTTTTTTTGTTTTAGTTAAGCTACTGGCTTCAAA
This sequence comes from Ctenochaetus striatus, assembly GCA_034780835.1. NCBI lineage: Eukaryota > Metazoa > Chordata > Actinopteri > Acanthuriformes > Acanthuridae > Ctenochaetus > Ctenochaetus striatus. The sequence goes on from JAUZTA010043387.1 coordinate 10,705, forward strand.
TTTTGAAGACTGTTTGGGCAAGCATGCTGCAAAAATGACAACAAAACATATAATTATCAATGAATTGAGATCAATTTTTAGTTTAGTTAAAAAACTAGACCACAGGTGACTCAAAAAGCGCAGTTAAAGTTGCCAGTCTGATGTGACCAGTGTCAAAAAATACGTTGGTGATAGCATTACAAGAAGAGACTAATGTTGCTCCAAATGTAAGTAGAAAGTGGTTCGACCACAGATGAGACAGAAGATGCACTAAGGGAAAAAATTCCAGATATGCTGACAAAATAATCAAGTAAATGTCATTAATATTTGAGTCAGTAGGTTTGTGTAAAAAGTGAATGAAACAAAGTATCATCATATGCTGAAAAGGGGGCTGGAGGCCTTATCAATGTGAATACTGAAACAGTTTACTATAAATGGAGTTAGTTTTGTTATAAAAAACCTCAGCTTAATAAATTTAATAACCCATTTGGAGGTTAAATTAAAAACAGGCCTTTAGATTAGGGAAGACCTGAGGAGGCTTTATTTAAGGTAAGAAAACACTGGTTTCAGCCTTGTTTTGCACAAATTCTTTTCTGGATTACGCACAAGAATCAGATCATTCATTTGAGAGACTTTTGGTGGGAAGTTATATTCATATATATATATAATATTTGACAATCAAAATTTTAATGTCTTTCTAGTACTGCAATGTTCAATAATAGACCAACTTGTATGGCTGCTACTAATGTTTTATTTGAGACATGATATCTTATTATTATTAGCAGAGATTTAGTGGCCAATGCATGAGACTATGAAGGTATGTAGTAGTGATTGCCTTCGGTGTTTTAGCTTCAAGACTTCATCAGATGCTTACTGTGATATTTCACCACTGCCAGAGATGGAACTGATAATAAGGCAGTTGTGACTGACATGATTGAGTTGATATATTTAATGAAGCAGTAAAAATAGTTTCAATGCGAGTGGAGCTGTCAGTCTAATAGTCTAGTGCATGCAGCCAGTTACCCACAAAACCAAAGCACTGCTTTCTACAATGACGTACCAACCACAGGTTCATTGATGTAAGCCCACCGTTCGCCTCTACCCTGCACGGGTCATGTACCACAGACGATTAATTGATGCCAGCTCGTCTTTCTGGCAATCACAAATGTCCCATGTCTGTTGTAACACAGCATGCAGGAAATAGCAAAGATGCTTTCATTACTCACACTGCATTGTGCTTTCATCTCTCAACCCTCCCCACCTTTTTACATTGTGGCTTCTTCATGCTTTTCAAATGGAAATTATGTCCAGAGGAACAAGTTTTGCCAGTTATGTCACACGTTTAAAAAAGCAAGAATTTCTCAACTTGGTCACAAAAACAGCAGTCACTCAGAAGGAGTCTTCACTTCCAATTTTTTTCCAAAGACAGCAAGGTGCCTTTGTGTCAACTTGAGGCGTTCATCAGTCAATTTGTGTGAATATAACAATACTCCTGCACAGTTGGACTTGGGACTATAGTACGGTAAGTTAGCAAATATTTATATTGACAAAGCTGACATGCAAAATTTAAAATATTAATGATAAGAAATCACTTTGCATCACCAGAGGCTTCTTTACATATACTTTTGCACTCAAAAAGCTTTAATTAGCATCAGATATTGCAGTTTAATTTTTTTAAATCATTGCTTGTTTATTTACACATAGAATTTACATTAGAGTTGATGATTTCCTGCACCACTTTCATGATTTTAAATTGAATTATGTGGCTTTGAATTAATCAAAATTTCTACAATGCTTTTAAATCCAAATAGATTTTTGCTTCATTAATTAATTTAATTCAGCTGTCTGCTCAGACATTAGTTTGATTTCCATCATACCTTTGGACCGCATCTTGTTAAAAAACAAAATTATTACAAAGCATCAGTGAAAGCAATATGTTGTTTTTGGAAGGTTGTGATTAATTATTTATACAACACATACTTAAAACTGATGGATTACAATGCTTGGCTTGTTAGGGTGTGGCTTCCCTTTGAACAACTGAACACTGTCAGCTAAATATAACAGATCTTCTGTTCAAAAGTTTCTACACTGTTGCAGCTAAAATGGTCTTGCAGGGATTTCAGTGAACAGCTTTATTTCAAAATATATACCAATATTTGTTACATGATCATTTAAAATGGCCTCAAATTTGAGAAAATATACAAAGCATAAAAGTATTCACAGATTCTGGTTAAAATCACTTCATAAAAGCATATACTTAGTTTTTATTAAGGAGGCCTGTGAAACCCAAACCTTAAGGTTGTTAAATTCATGGCTTAACATATTAATACTGCATTGACGTTTAGGGAGGCTTGAGGCTTTTTTGTGTCAGTTTCAACCATATCTGGACAGGTATCACATTATAAAACACTGAGGTCTGTTACAGAATCTGGGACAATCCAATTCAAATTTTTTTAAGAACTTTCTTTGCTCTCAATAATCCTCTTGAGTGTTGCCTTGATTGTTTTTTGGTTTACTGAGTTGATCATCCCACCCAGTATCGAGGAAGTTTGTAAAATTGTCATGAAATGTAATTTCTATAGAACATGTGTACCCAGGCACAAATTGTCTAGTTTTTGTGAGCGACTTGGCATATCTCCTTAATTTCCTGTCTATTTTACAAAGTGACAAATGTTTTCTTAACTTAACCGAAGTTGTTTTAATATCACACTCCTGCACATTCAGGAATATCAGGATAGACTCATATCAGGGGTTTGATGGACACCTCTTTATAGTTTTGGTCTAACTATAAAATTAACTATGTCTCCTAGACTGGTTAGCAGCAACACACATAATTTGCTTTGAGTAATCTGAATGGACCATATGAAGCTATATATGGGGTAAATACATTCTGAGCATGTTGAAGATTTTTATTCTTTTATCCAAATTCTTGAGTAGTGTTGTGGGCGGAGGTTTAACCTGCTGCTGGAATCTTGTTCTGTCCCTGAGGTGTAACACAGCTTTGTCAGATATGACAAAGTTAACCAAACTTGTCCCTCCAGAATGTTAGCATACCCTATTCAGCCTCCACACTCACAATGTGTAATGAGTGTGTATAATCTCTTTCAAGCAATCTGCTAAAACATGACAATCATTTTATCAGTGAGTCATTGTCTTGTAGAAGATTGAAAACCGCAGTAAGAGGCATTAAGTCAAAAGCTCTCTTGTTCTTTTATTACAGTTGAGGTGTTGCTGTGTATTTTGAAAACAAAGTAGTCAGCTTAGAGGTTATAAATAATACAAGCTTGCAAAAAACACAAGTTCAAAGTGTGTAATGTTTCATATTTGTGGAAACTGTTTAAGAGAGGTGTCAATTTAACTTCATGGTCATTTCAGAAGCCCAGGTTTGTGGTGCTCTAGATTTATATTGTGTTATGCTTGTAGGGGTATTAGACTTGCGCTTAAGTGTAATGCGATTCAAGAGCAGCATAAAAGTACAACCTCCAAACTAACTTGAGGGTTCAATAACACCTTTCTGCCAGAATACAAAAAAAAATAACTGAGCGTTTCATTGAGTTTGTGTTTCATAAAGACAGGTGTTTTGGCAGATTTCTTTTTTTCCTTTTACAGCATTAGTTGTAGCTAGATGTACCTAAAAAAACTTGAAATTGCAAGTAAGTATACATACTTGTTTTGCATACTTAAATGTCTTAACATGTTACAGAAACCAGACAAAAGGAGGATGGAACCACTCATGCTTCTTCTTCTATTAGCAGGTATTTAAAACAACATGTTAATGTAATGTATGTATGTGTGTGTGCATGTGTGTGTGTGTGAGTGTGTGTGTGTGTGTGGGGTAAAATAAGTGTGTTGTTGAAAATACTTACCAAAAAATTTTTTTAACTCAACTAAATTCATCTTTAATCATTGTGACATTTTTCCTGATAGGACTTGTGGGGACAACATCTGCCACGAATACGACAACAGGTAAAATTGTGATATTGTTGTACCTTCTAAAAGACAACTCCACTGAACAGGTAAAACAAGCACTTCGGTGGAAAGTACATGAAGGCAACATAATCACATGGTGCCACAGCTGAGCTATTAGTTGTCTTTAAAGATCTGTCATCAAGTGGCATCATGTGAGTTATAATTTGTCTTTAACAAACACTTGTAAATGAGACATTATTAGATGCTCATAGCAATATTAATATATGTATTGAATGATATTAACATTTGACATGAAACTGTACCAACTGTTTTTCTTTACAGAATGTGAAGATGAAAATGTATTTATGCTTAGGTTGTTGACTTCATCAAATTTTTCAAATTAAAATGAATGAAAATACCCCAAAATTAGTGACAGTAGTTTTTTTACGTTTCTATGTTTTCTGTAGTACTTTTCAGAACACCATCACTCATCATCACTTATTCAATTCCTGTCAGCTACTATGATGATTATGTAAATTGTGGCTCCATTACCTGTTCATGTAGCTTTATAGATTTTTTGTATTTCAATAAAAAAAAAAAGACTTTTGATCCAAGTCATAAAAAACCTTAAAGGTAGAAAAAGGCTAGTAAGAAACAACACTTTTTAAAAAATATATATATTTGCCATGAAAGATACAGAAAAGTTTCTCAAACTAACTTTTTTAAAAAAACAACCAACATTTGGTTGTAAAAAGACTTGTCAGAAGCATAATTAACTTTTTCTAAACAATTAAAACTACATCTTCAGTAAGTGTAACATTTATTCTATTTTCTACATTTTATTTGCAGCTGGCACATCAGTCAACATAACATCACCATCAGCCAGTGTCACCACAATGGCATCCCAAGGTGATATATTATATCCAGAGTCAATCTATGATTGCAAATTTATTTAATTTCATGCCAACTAATTGTTGGTCAACTGAAACTTACCTACTTACAGGAAATGCAACGTCATCACAAGTAAACATGACCTCAGAACCAGTCAATGCAACCTCTGCATCAGTAAATGTGACCTCAGAACCAGTCAATGCAACCTCTCCATCAGTTAATGTGACCTCGGAACCAGTCAATGCAACCTCTCCACCGGTTAATGTGACCTCGGGACCAGTCAATGCAACCTCGCCATCAGTTAATGTGACCTCGGAACCAGTCAATGCAACCTCGCCATCAGTTAATGTGACCTTGGAACCAGTCAATGCCACCTCTCCAACGGTTAATGTGACCTCCGGACCAATCAATGCAACCTCGCCATCAGTAAATGTGACCTCGGAACCAGTCAATGCCACCTCTCCAACGGTTAATGTGACCTCCGGACCAATCAATACAACCTC
>JAUZTA010043400.1:0-15953 GCA_034780835.1 Ctenochaetus striatus
AACTTTGAACTATCGCAATAACACACTAAAACACTATCACTTGTATTAAATCATGTAAGTAGTCCGATCGCTATACTTTTTCCAAACTTTATTGAACAATATTTTCACATACAATCAACAAATTTCGGCATTTTAACTCACATAAATAAACAGAATAAATAAATACATAAATGTAAAAAAAATTAACTTAAAAAAATAAAACAAAACAAACAAACAAAAAAAAAAACAGGCAGTGAAGATCACATTTCTCTAAGTAATTCTTGGATTATAGCCATACTATAACGAGTTCAATCGCTGTACGTCTGGAGTAATTCAGGGTAACGTGCAGGCTACGCAGTTCTGACGTAAACAGCGTGCGAGCGAAGCCGCTCCCAGCTAACTTTGCCCGTCTTGGAGCAACAACACGGAAAAAGGACCTGGAACATGGAGGGAGATCTTTTTCCCGTGAGTTGACAATTATTATCTGTCAATTTTCCTTTAATGTTACACCGTTGCTTAGTTTTTGTGCTCTTACATCATGCTGTGACCGTAACAACTGTCAACACGTTAAAAACAACTCGTCTGTCTGCAGGTCAGGTTCCTCTTGTTCACAACTGTTTCGTGCGTCTTATATGGTGAGTATGCAACTTTACAGAAAAAAATGCAACCCAATAAGTCAATTAAGATATAACTTTAAAAGTTTGCGACTTTCACGATGTAAGGTCATTGTTTCGCCAACGCCTATAGTTCAAAAAGTGTCAGTCTTAGAAACCGTGTACAGCTAAGGTGTTGCAGAAACGGTAGTGGGAGACTCGTAGCCACTCGTATGCTTGTTTGTTTGCTTGTGATGGGTAAAACGTGCAAGACGGCTTCCTGATAAACTTCTGAAATTACATCAAATCAAACAGAAAAGACCCATATACTGTATCCTTCACTCTATTACAAGGATCAGCTCATTGCAAACGTATATGTTGTTCCTTTTAATAAGAAAATTAACGTGAAATTCATTAATTACACATTTCTTTAACGTTTTGCAATCGCCTCAAGCTTTCTTCACATTTATTCCTGTTGCAAATTATTATTTATCTGAAGAAAAAAGTTTTTAATTCATGCAGAATTAATTCCAAATCAAATGATTTAAAACAATGTATAAAAGCATCCTTAACCTATTATTAGATTTTCGAAATTGCATTTAGAAATAATATATATTCACATTCTGGTATAGAACAGGATAGGATTGCTCTTTGCTGAAAAGGAGTGAAAAGGTGAAATAATATTTATTCACTAATTTAACAGATATGCAAACAACATAGGATTGAAACACTGGGGTAACCCTACCTGGAACATTTTGGCATGTCACGGTAGGAAAATCAGTTTAAGTTTTGTGTTAATAACAAAACTAATGACGGCTGAAATCCATTTAGCTGCTTCACTTTCCGTGTCCTGACATTGTGCCTTTAGGCCCTCTGTCAGGCTGCCATGGTTCACTGGGAAGCTTGCTTAGCATTGAGCTATTGTTACAAAATATCTGTTGTGAAAAAGGTAGTTGTGTGTGAGGAAGATCCCATATTTCCACTAAATTTCATTATGATACTGGTGTGGTCAGGCCAGAATGTGTAGCTGTTTTGAATCAGACTCGTTGCAACAAAGTTTCATCTTCATTGCTTTATCTGATTTGCTAAATTTCTTGTCAGTATGTCTCTAATTGTTGGTCCACCGCTGTAGTGCAGACTGAATTTTCTCTTCGACTACATAATGGATTTTAGTTTTGGGTGATTCATCCTGACTTCAATGATGCTCCTTTCCTGTCATGACACAGTTACATTCACCGTTGGATTTTTGGTAAAATGTTTTAACAATTGTTGGATGAATTGGCACAAAAAATAACATTCATGTCCTGCAGGATGAACTCCAAAAACTACTACTGGCTTTTCCTCAGGCACCGTCATCTGTTGTGTATTATGTTGGTTCATGACTGCAAAACTAATGACATTCCCATCAACCTCAGCTGTATTTTATGCTAAGTGCCAATGGCATATTGACATGCTAACACGGCAAACCAAGCTGATGAACATAATGGACATTTTACCTGCTTGGCATCTGTTTGTTGGCATTGTCAGTAGCATGACTGTAGACTCTTTGTCTTGTTTGAATTTGAATAATAGGTGAGAGGTGGGGACAAAAAAGTGGCATTCATTTTTCTAAATTTGTCATGATCCAGGTATGATAAATTTGTCATAATACATAGATAATACAATGGGACTCTCTTCGATTCTTTTGTGGGACAGGAACATTATGGACAATCAAAAACTATTTGCAGCTAATATTGTATTTTCATTTCTGTGAAACAATTACAATAATTTTAGCAGTATTTTTACGTTTGTCAAAGGTTTCCACCTGTTCTCAGGTGTTTTTTTGTCTAACTTACCTTGTTATTTCTTTCATCTATCACTTTTTCACTTGTATCTTTTTCTTGTTAAAGGTTCATGTTCTGGTTTTTTTACGCCTCAAGACGTGTGCTATGGCAGCGATTTTAGCTTACCAAGTTTGTATACGTCACCTGTTTACAAGGGACAAATTTTCTTCACCCCAAAAAATGGGGGACCCAGGAGGCTCATGATGGAAAACGGGGAGGTGAGCATCTTCTAATGCTATATTTTATACTGTCACCAATATCTTTATGACATCCATCTAAGGCAACATTTGTAATATGGCACATGTCTGGCCATTCTGCCCAAGTCAGAGCAAACCAGTTGATGAAAAATCACTGAAACTACTCTGTCATGAGTCAATTTATTTCTGTTATTCACGGTTTCAGCCAAAGGACCCACGCTTGAAAGTTTCTTTTGGCTCAGCTGTTTTTACCAATGTAAGAGAAAGCGATGAGGGAACTTTTTCCGCCACTATAGCTGGCAGCGTACCATCAACCATCGACTTGAGAATTATGGGTAAGAACATTACACAATACTGCATATTGAAAGAATGTACTCCATCGGAGATCCTATGTGCAAATACCTGTTTTCTATTTGATATTTGCAGTATTCATATATACAATGTTTTTTCCTCTATGTGCTGTTTCAGATTGTTCTTCGAAGGTCCAGAGGAATTACGGGGGGACATTCAGCATTAATGTTCCTAGACGGGCTGAATTCCTGGAGTTTACTCCTTCTTACTCTAGGGGCGAGATAATTGTCCTGTGGAATCGCACAAACCCCCGGAGTAATAGGGGAGGCAGAGGAGAGATGAGGAATAATGCCTGGGAGATTAAGAGCATCACTCAGATGGACAACGGCCACTACAACCTCAGAAAAAAAGACAACACTTTGCTGTCTAGGACACTGCTCACAGTTGAAGGTGATGTTAGGAATTTGACAGAAATGGCACGAGAGCTTTCAGACTGCTCTATATGTGATTAAATGTTCTTATTCAATCTACTCTTTGACACGCAGGGATCGATAGAGGTTATGATACAAAGGTGAATAGGCAACTCATCATCCCTAATCCATTTGCGGTAACCAGTGGTCCACATTTGTGGACTGTGAAGCATATCCCTGACACGGGCGTGGGCGGGGAAATGGTGATAAGAGACGAGACCCCAGACTATGACTTTAACACAAGGCATTTTGAGGGAAGACTACGAGTTGTGCATGACGGCATTGAGATTGATCCTGTGGAAATGGGAGACAGCGGCACCTTTGAGTTCAGAGACGATGACGGCAACCTGGCCCAGACTGTGCGAGTCAATGTAGAACCTGGTGAGCAACATCGCACTTCTCTCTCACAAGAGGTGAAATAAATGATCAAAACTGTAACTGATGATTTAAACACCCCCCACCCCAACCTCTGCTTTTTCAGAGATTGCTTCTTTAGGTTATCTTGGTATTGCAGCACTTATCTTTGTGATGATTATCGCCTGTTGCTGTGTGAAGTGGTGCTGCTGTAAATTGAACGCATCTAAAACTGACCAGCCTGCTGCTGCATCTGCTGTGCGTCACAATGTAAGTACGCTCTCATGTGGGCATTCAGACAACTGTTTATAACACGTGATGCTATTTTTACTTCAATATCCTCATTACAATTTCAGGATCACAATCAACCTGCTGACCCAAGTTACTCTGCTGCACCTGCTAGAGATTACTCTTATCAGCCAACGATTTCCAACGTTCCCAAAGGACCTGCAACTACTCGCTTTGGGTCATCGGTAGGTTTTATTCACAGGTTTTTAAACTGCAAGGCACAAAGTTTGTGTGCATGGGATGAGGGGATCGTTACAGCTAATGGAGTTAATTTTGTACTGTAAAGGATAAGTTTACATCTGTGAACCGTCAAAATCTCTCTAAAACAACACAAACACGGCCATTTGTATTTGAGACAGGCTTTGCTTGTTGTAATTGTTCCTGCTGGCCTGTAAAAGATCAAGTTCTTGTTCTCTGCAGAGTTTCAGTTGTAGTTCATAAGAGGAATATGATTTAATAAAATCATGGCAGTAGTTCCTAGATTTGCTGTGTTTTCGGGACCAACTTCCCTTATTAGTGCTCCTGATGTTCCAAACCAGGACAGTAACACAAGGTGGAAATCACTCAGAGGGCTGCAGCCACAAATTTTAAATTCAGTCAAACATTCTGAATGTATTTTTGCTCAGAAAACAAGATTGAATTTTTGTCCCCATCATTTAGAATCACATTTAATCACATCATGATCGGGTCTCTTGACGGCCAATATGAACAGAAGAAATAAAAACACAGCCAGTAAAATCTGTTTTATTGTTTGAATAGATGATCATTTAAAGACAAAATTGAAAATTTTGAAAAGCTTTTTTAAAAATATTTTCACACTTAAAGCCAAATTTGCCAGATCTGTCAGATCTTAGTCAGATCTGAACATGCAGTCATACATACATTTGTTAAGTCAGTACAACTGCTTGTGGAAACAAATCTCCAGGGAAAATTGATGTTCATTAAAAAATTATTTCAATAATTGTGTCTACTGCAAATAAATTTTGGTAAATCTCGCCACTGAAAAAAGTCATTCCTTGGAACTCCAGCACCTGAATGAGAATCATTACAAGTTTTTTCATAGCAAAGTAATCCAGTGATACTGTGACTGTCACTACATTCAAAAATACAATGCAAACAGGAACTGCTATTAGCTTAGCCTGCATTTGTTGTAATTTGCCAAAATGTATGCAAATGTAAGGTCATAAAACAGGGCTCAGATAGTATTTTGAACTGTATGTTCAAAAGGCGTAAAGCTTTATTTAGTTCCAACTATTATTTCTTGTCTCTCTGTTTTCATCCTCGCAATATCTCATCCTCTCTCCAACACTAACTTGCATGCGTTTTTTTGCAGGTTTATAACCCAGTGAATGTCCATGTGAAACCTCCTGAGTATGAGGTACACACACACACATACAAAATTCCTGTGATGTGCATAAAATGTAGAAATATTAAAGTCTACTGACATAAATCCAGTCCTCAGACTTGTTGGTCCTTCAAAGGCAGACTCTTTTCGTGCATTAGACTTACTGACACAGATTCATCAATACTAACATGTATTGATATGTTTGTTTTTTGGGTTCCTTTCTCTGTCCAGGTTAGAGCTCCAGGAGGGCCAGCTGGTATTATTTCACTCAACCCTGATGGTCTGTCTTCAGACCCTGAACCAAGGTTTGAGCTGAAAGGGCTGAGTTTCCCCTCTGCTCCCCCTCTCAGCTCAGACTCAACTCACTGTGACGTTTATACCTCTGAGAAACTCAACTTTCTGTAATGAACACAAAACATTCACGCTATGCAGAGTTGAATTCAGCACTGTGCTGACTTGTTGGAACAAAGCCACTTCTGTCCTTGAATGGACTTTAAAATATACCAACAATTAAAATTAGTAGAACAGAACAGGATAGACTGTAGGAAACAAGTAGGAAACCTTCTCAATATACATGATGGCACATGATCAGGGTTAGGGTGATGGGGTGATCAGACTTGTAAGTTAACATGTGGGATATCCTCTTTCTTACAGTGTTAATACACACTCAAATGCAGTGTGAGGCCAGTACAGTATTAATAGCTTTAATTAGTTAATTCTAGGTAACATGAGATTTTAAAGGTTGTAATTGAGAGCAATGCAGTAGTGAGTAGGAGTGATACAAAGACACACATCGGTTTAGATTTTTCTAATATGCAGTACTGGAATGTTTCAAACTATGCCTTTTTCCACTTTTTTTCTCAGGTAGAGTTCATTCAGTGTAACTCCATGATGCAAATGTTTAATGTCCGCTGTGTTTCAAGCGTTATGTGCCACAATCAGGTTTTCTGTATAATGTTGTGTTTTTTAAAAAATGTGTATGCCGTGAATTTAGGTTATAGAGATGAATTAACATTGAGGGTTTGTGTGTCAGATTCTTGAGATCTTATATTAAAGATGGTAGTGAAACTTATTTCAACACTCATGGAGATAAAAACACTCAGCAATTGAGGCCACTGTTTTATTTACTCTATTTCCTCAAATAGAAGTCAGGTCTCAAATTATGGTGAAGCCTGTCACAAATAAAGGATGAGGGGAAAAAGACGAGGGTGAACAAACATTTGGTGCCTGTTTTAAGTTTGAATGTCAGGCAAGCCTATTTTTAATTCCCATCGTTTTAATGAATGTGATTATATAAAAATGCCATTTTTTCAACACTTTGTAAATGTTTAACAGGTAAAAATGGGATCAGATTAGAAAGCAATGAGGCTTCATACTAATATGTGACTAAATATATGTTTGTCATTTTTCACAGACATATTACTGAGTCCAGTTGCCTTCAATTTATTTGCCCAGAATAACTATGACCTGGATGAATTAGAACATTCACAGATATGTTTATCAAACAGGGAATCTGACATAAAACCACCCTCGCTTGTACTTGTGTTAAAACAGGAACCAGTCACTACTTGAGGAAATATGTGTATATACAATTTTTATTTTGTTGTCTCAAAGACTTGTCATGTTTTTTAGATTTATGAGCAAGTGTACAAATGTCTTGATTTTTTTTTCACTGCATTTTTTTGAAATTATATGGAATACTTCATTTTGTTTTACGATTTGTAAAAGTTTAAAAATTGTACTTGGAAACTGTTTGTATCTTGTGTCTTTATGGATGTATTTGTAAATCTGCTTGGTGTCTTCCACCAGCTCTTCTTGTGGCTTTGAGAAACTACTGTGGTCATAATGTATTCACCTTTTATAAAATTATATGTTTATCCCTAAGTTGTATTAGCTGTTAGTTTGCTTCATACCCTGCCATCCAACTACATCAGTCAATACATCAGTGCATATGTGAATGTATTATTCTATAAGATAAATAAGATTAAGTACATCAATGGTTTTATTACAGTTAGCCTACACATCCACGACTAGGGGTGACCGTGCTGGGAGATGCTGTCCTGTGGCACTGATGCGCGTTCACAATGACATGTTTTCAGTGTAAATATTTTGCGGACAAAGCAATGTGACTCGTTAGTGGGCTGCGTATCAACAGTTCCCACAGTACTCGAACGCATCACGAGTACCTCCTTGGAAACGCCCTTTTTGGGTGGGCCAATATCAAGCTCAGCCTGGCGGCCGTGAGGACGGTGGATAGTATGCCTATTTTGCAGAAAATGTGCTGCTTTAAACTCATGTCTTAATACTTAAAACATATCGAGGTGTAAACTGATAAAAACTAAACATCATCGTGCGCTTAACTGTTCAACGGTTTCAACGGCAATTAATGAAGGACTCGGGTTTATGTTGTCAAACGCGGCGGATAATGAGAGTGTTGCTGTTGCTGGGTTTCTGTCTTTGTCTGGGTGAGTAAGTGAAATATATCACTCTTCCATCAACGAGATTGCATGTCACAACAAGCTGTTTTTTTTATGAGTGTAAAGATCTGGTGGTGAGTATAGCTGGGCCTACTTAACGTTACAGATGAAGTGCCAACGTCTATTGTGCTCTTCAGTGTAACGTGCTGGAACGTAAAGTAACTCAGCTGTACTCGTACTCCACGGTAACATTACCGGAGCACAGTTTTAAGGTATTTATGTCGCTTGAGTATTCCTAACTTACCCAACTTTATGTTTCTACTTGACTACATTTTTAGGGAAATTTTGTTTTTTTTTCCTGACATTAGATAATTAACAGTATTTGCTTTGTTTTCATAAACAAAACATGATCGAATTGCACACAATTGTTGATTAATTGAACTGCATTGATTCGTTTTTATTGATAATGACATATTTTTGACTTTTCCTACAACAAAACTTGAAGGAGAGCTTTTTATTTTATATCATATTTAATATTATGTTACACGTGCAGTCACACCTGTGCTCAGGTTGAAAGCCAACCTTTAGGGTTCTCCAGACCTAATTTATAGAGCAATAGTGGGATATTTTTTTTCAATTTTAACATTTTTACTGATTTGTTAAAATCCATTCATGCAAACAACCTGTGTGCATTTTCTAAGGCCGTTTTCTTTCAATTTTTTTTCAATCTTTTACATAGTTATTAGTTTTATTTTTACCTGGTAAAAGACATGAATACATCTTTAAACTCCCAACTCAATAAGGTTGAGCATCTGCAATGGGAGCCTGAGGGTAGGGCTAGTACATATGGGTTTTTCTACATGCTCTGACAAATGTTTGAATCAATTTTAAAATTATTCCAGTGATATTACCTGTTCATCAAAGGTTGCTATATGAAAGGGTTCCTTAACGTATTATAATTAAACATAATAATACTAAGTCTTGCTGTTCAAAAAAGGGGCTCAAAAGATGTGTGATAATGGTGACATAAATTCACAAGTTTTGTTTCTGTGTCTTTTCTTTTGAACTCCTTTAGGCCTCTCGTATGATGTGGAGGACTATGGAAACACACTCAGGTTAAGGATGCAAAAAAGAGCTCAGACCATCGAGTTCACCTCTGAGCAGGACTTAGCTGTGACCGTGTTATGGAATCGTAATGACCCTCCAGACAGTGAGAACAGTAGGGGGCGCATGACTGGCTCCGACTTTATTATATATAATTTAACCCAGCAAGACAGCGGTCGCTATATAATGAGAGACAAAAATAGGTTGGCGTTACTTGTCAAAAACATTCGTGTAAAAGGTGAGATACCTTTTTAGTTTTCCAATTATGAACTTTACCTTCCTGAAATGTATTTTCATGCTTCTGTGGCTGTCACTCTTGTTTTGGTTATTTTGATTTTAAGAGTTTAGGTGAAATATTACATATTTTGAGGTATTGAAATGCAATATTACAACTTTTAGTCAAAATACACAAGAACAACGAAAAACATCAATTTCCCACACCCTTCACTTGTTGCATGGCCTAACGGGTCAAGTTAACGCTAGGTTTTTCAGAACTAACTCACACAACTCAAAACTGCATTGGAGTCAAGTTAAAGATAACATATTCAATTTTCTTTGAACTCCAAAGAGTTTCATTTGTGATAAGGGAAACACTTAACCATGTGTTATCTTGTTTTACGTAGGGACTCATCAGTTGCATTTTTTTGAATAGAACTGAAGAAAATTCTTAAGAATCAATTCATAACTCACTTCATGTTCAGTTCAGAGGCTTGGGTCAATTGCATAGTAGTCATTTGCATTCCTGCTTGGTGTTACATAAAAAGATATTTGTGCGTATCTATACAGTGAATATAAAGTTATGAAAGACTGTTAGCTTAGCGGAGCTCATCCAAAATGGTAACAGATAAGCAGCTAACCTGTTTAAAAGGAAAAAAAATATCTGCATATCAACTATTCTAAAGGTTTCTTAATGATGCAGTAATTTATCTTATTTTTTTAATCTCACTAAAATATAAGTTTAAGAACAACAAGCTTTGCAAAAATTTAGTAAGAGTTATGTGCCATTTTTGGATAGCTATATCCAGTTTCTGTGCAAAGAGCATTTTTCTACTACACAGGATGAGTTCTTTGTACTTAAAATATTTTGGAGAATTATCACTTAAATATCCTATCTTGTTTGTTCTTTTCCCCAGAAAAAACAATAGAATTTTTAAAGGAGGCGGGCGAAACTTTTGCCTTCTCTTTTAACCTGGAACCAGACTCCTGCAACATTTACTTCCACCCAGCAAATAAATATTTTTCAAAAGATATTGAAATTGTTCAAAATGGTCAGATGGATTATTGGACTGAATTGGATTGTGAAGATTTTAAACTGGTAAAGCCATGCGGGCTTAGAAATGAGATTATCCAACCAGCATGCAGCGGGCGCTATGAGATCAGAGATTCAAAAGGCAACGTAGCCCTGGATGTGTCACTGGAAGTAGAGTGTAAGTAATCCCTTAGCTTTTGCATTTGTTATATGACTCTTATTGCATCATCTTTTCGTAGAGAATCTTGTTCTCAGCCTCTTTTGGTTGTTTTTAGCCTTCGATAACCACAAGCAGTTCTAAAAAGGTTTCAGAAGTACAAGGAATTAAAAGTTTTTTCAGCACAGCAGAGACCACTCAAACCTCATATTTGACTAATTAACATTGTTTTTACAATGTGTTGTTACCCTTTAACACATACTGTAGCCAACCTCTTGACCTGGTACCGAGTCTGCAACTAATGATTAGGTTTGAAGGGAATAAATAGGTAAACCCAAGTGCAGAATCAGAAAAGGAGACAGGACTAAAGTAAATAAATTTGACAGAAGTGTCAGCAGAGAGGAACCGGGTTGAGGTCAGATGGACTGATGTAGATACCATGATCAGGTAGGGAGGAAGTGGCAGGGCTTAGTATTTGTAGAGGTCCTGTTTGTGAAATCGGTTGCATCTGGTGAGGCCGTCCTCACACACAAAGGGAGAGAGCAATTCAGGGAGTGGTAGCAGATTAGGAAGATGTAGAATCAGAAATAGAGGGCATGGCAGATGATGTCAACAGAGCAGATGTAACAGATAATTCCTACAATAAACTTTTTTTCAAATAATGTGTGTCCAATACAAAATCTTCTTTTTGTTTCAGCATCTCCTTATGAAGTCTCTGAAGTTGGTGTTGGCATTGGTGTTTTCTTCATTGTACTTTCCTGTTGTACCTGCCTGAAGCGCTGCTGCTGTGGGAAGAGCTCCTCCAAAAAGGACCAGCCTGAGTCTCCTGCTGATGAACCTGCTCTGCATTACCAGGAGGTGAGCGCATTTTGCATTAAAGCCTAGCCCAACATGTTTTATATATGTGTGTGTGTGTGTCCTGCTGATGATTTCACATGCACCCATTTTGTTTCTATTTCGATTCAAACTGCAGAATGACAATCGGCCTGTTCAACCAAGTGCTGAACGACTGGGTCCATCCTCTAGGACACACTACCCTGCTCCGCCCCCATATACTCCAACTAAACCGCTGGTTAGTGTGTGTCGCATTTCATCTTCACCTACTATCCTAAGTTTGTTCTCTCCCTTCTGTAATACTAATGCGTTATGTGTGGCTTCATTCTGCAGATACACAGTCCTCCTACGAGTGTACCACCACCTTATATAGAGGTATGACTTGCTTCCAGTATCAGTCTGTGCATGCACACACACACTTTTTAGCATTTTTCAACATCTATATACTGACCAATTGGAGATTTCTCAGTAGCTCTGTAATGTATTGTTTTTGGTTATCTGTATCTCTTTATACACAGGCTGCACAGTACAGATGCAAATACCTATCCTTACACCACCTTTGTGTTTTTACAGTGAGCCAAGCAACACTTGCATAATAACACTGATTTTAGATAAATATGGCAGCAGTGGAGAACTTAAAATGGCACGGCGAGCATGTCATGTAACATAACAGCTGAAGTTAGGTGGAAAGTTTTAAATACGAGTTTGGTAGTGTTTTCTAAACAATAGCAAAGGCATTACATTGCAGTAACATTGATCTACTTTCCCTGTTACACTGCGGATGATTTTGTTCTTTCCTCGGAGGATAAGGAGCTCCAAGACTACTCTCCAATTTGCAGACAGTAGTGATTTGCAGTTCCACTTCTTTGAGTTGGCTGCTAACAGCTGCCCGCCAAGTATCCTATTGAATTTTATCAGTTTATAAAAATTTTTGTCCCGAACAAATGAATTGCTTTTTTGCTGACTTCAGCATGCTTGAAACTCACCAAATTAGGCTTGCACGTCAGTCACTGCAAAAGTTTTTGAATGTTACAGTTTTTGCCAGTGGGCGTGGCCACACCCCTTGAACAGCGGCACGTTTCACTGACATGCACCAAAATCGGTACATGTGTATCATGTCTCATTTAGCAGCTTGATCAAATTCACCCCAAGTTTGAGATGATAAACCAAAACACAGCAATGATGATAAATTGCTGCTCCTGTCCTAACACATCAAATGGCATGACCATGGTGGTGCGGCGAAGTTTCACATTTCGCTGAGAGAAAGGAAGTGGTTGATATTTCCCTGTTGTAGAATTTCTCATGTTGAAAAAGAATTCTTTTTTTTTGGACAGTGAAATGCCAAATGGAATGGCTACCATAAGTAAACCCTGTATGACAATCATGATTTGATGTACATCAAATCCTCCTACACACGCAACTCTCTTTGTACAAGAACATAACACACAAGTTCTCTACATTGTCTGTGGCGACAGCGGCCCTCCCCACTGAGCGCTGTGGTGCGAGGGCCCGTTCAACACTGCTTGCAGCTTTAATTTTGCATGAATTTTCTTTGTGAGGCGCCTGTCAAAGGGGTTAATATTTTATTTTTTGCATTAATGCCAGAACCTGTTTGTGACATGCTGATACACAATGATGTGTCTGCCTGTTTCTCTCCAGGATTCAGCTCCAGCAGACGCTCCAACCTTCCCTGCCCCCTCGGACCCGGGGCCGCGGTTTGAATTAAAGGGCATGACCTTCCCCTCTGCTGACCCGCTGGGTTCAGACTCAGCTAGCGGTGACGTCTACACCTCAGACAAACTCAACTTCCTGTGAAAGCCTTCAGTGTAAAAGGTGCACTCAGACTTGTACACTCAGTTATTAGTGTGAAATTAAAGGAACAGTTTAACATTTTGGGAAATAGATAAACTCACCATTCACTTCCTGAAGTTTTAGTTGGTTGCTTGGCAACAGGTCCTAGCCAAGAAGTAGTCTGGCACATTCAACCTCATGAAACTGTAAATTGTCATTTTAACATCTGTTTATTTAAAACATTTTTTAAGCGATTTATCAAAAATTACAAGTAGCTTAATGAGCAACTGTCCCTTGTTTCCGAAGTCAATGCTGAGCTAAGCTAATCAGCTGCTGGTTGTACCTTCAAAGTTAAACTGAAACATGACAGTGGACAATTTCTTATCTAACTGTCAGCAAGAAGTGAATATGCACGTTACAAAATGAGAGACCTTTCCTTTAACTTTTACACAGTCTTTATTGCACCAACATCTGTAAGAGACTTTGAGTGCCTCAGTAGCTGGATGGTTACCTTGTATACCACATGACTGCATGGCCTGTGCAACATGGCAGGTTCAGTTACAAATGGCCAACTTTGCTGCATGTTGTACCCCGCTGTTCCATGCTCCATTTTCTGTCTGCTTCTGCTGTATTTAAAATGTAAAATATTTAAAGAAAAAGCATAACATGCCGGTCCCTCACACATTGACTAATCTGTTGTTCCACATGTTGTAAATTCACAATGTTTCATTGTGCCAAATTTTATGACAGTCAGCTATAAAGCAAGGAAAGAATACTGCCTATATTTTGTGTTTGAGTAAGTCTCATTTATTTTTCTTTTACTGTGAACTTTGAAGCCTTCAGATTCCATCCGAGACAACCAAACTGTGAGACTACCAAGGGTTCAAAGCCATAGGTGAAAGGGAATTTTTTTACTAAGAAACATTTACTTCAGGGTGCCTGCTTTTCTACCTCATGAGTCTCACTCAGAGTCTCATCAGTGTCTCAGACAAGATCAACTTAATTTTCAGGGACAACACAAACAAAAAGTAGCCTTGCTAAGTGCTAAACTCTCTGGATTTTTTTCCCCTTTCCCTTGGGATTCATCTGGTAGCTCTTGTGTATGTACAGACTTATTAAATACAAGCTTGCATTATACTGTTAAATTTATATTCTGAACTAAAATTACTTTCAAATGAGCTGTAGATATTTACTCGTACTAATGCATAGCTACTTTTTAGCAGAAACATTTTCATTTGTTCAAGTGAGTCTTGCGCACATATAAATATAAATGTTACATTTCATTATAGTATGTGAAAATATCAAACACACTAGTTGCCTTTTCGTTGTGCATAGAAACACCACTGCATTCACTAACATTCCTTAAATCAATTACGCTGAATTTAACTTCAAATGACTTTTTCACACGAAAGCCATGAACTTGAATACAAGGTGCTTCTGTCTGCATGTCTCTTTTTCATTACTTGCATGTAAAACACAATATTAGAGGTGTATTTAGAGCCGGCAATGGATTAAATGAATGTCTTTTCTTTTCATTTTAAATGCTCATTTTCTGTATGACATTGTGTATGACTGTTACGCACATTTAATAGTGAAAAGTTTTCTCTTCTTTAAGCAGTAACTGGAGCCTTATTTAAAAATATTATTAGAAGCTGCATAGCATTTCTTAACAAATGTGGATTATGTGTTTGTATATAGATTTTGTTTTAGGTGCTTTAGAACTAATAAAACCCTACTGGATCATTTTTGTTTGTGCTTATTTTTATATCTTTACGTTTATGTGATTATGTGATATGATAAAACACAACTTAGTAATGATTCTGTGACACTGCTTTAGGCGCCACCCACCCAACATGTCACCACAAAGCCAAAAGCTCATCCAAGCATGTAAATTCTTTCCCACCATACCAACTGGTTCACAGAGGAAACTCTGAGCAGACGTTAAAATTACGAGGAAGACTTTTTCTGCGCTGGAAAGAAAAACTACAGAGCCATAAATCTGTTTATTGAATGAGACAATGACCAATTGTTTGTAGGTACATTGTGCCAACAAAGTGATCCTGAAAACCTTGCCAAGTTTTACACACCCTTGCACTTTCAGTAGGACTACAGCAGGTGAATGTCTTTGTAAACGGAAAACCCTACATATGTTTTTTAAAATTATACTCAAAATGCTCTTAAGTGAGTGAGTCTTCACTTTACTATCGATCAGAGCTGTTTATGTTTTTGATGACAGCACTCAATAAAATTTTCACATTAAAAATGATCATATTAATGGCAAAACCTCATTCAGGGGTATTTTAATTTTCATACTTCAGACTATAAAATTACTCATCTAGAGAAATCACACTCTTATCTCTGAGTTGACATCACATACTTGGTCATCTCAAACATTATTACATTCGATTTTGGAACTAATGTTAGATGTTACAGTTGCACTTAAATCTCTTACTTGACTCTCACAAAACCTGATTGCCAACAGTAGTTTTCCACACTCGACACATCTGGAACAACATTAGTGTTTATTGGAGTGGAGCTTCTGGCTACCTGATGGATGCAGTCCTATATTTCACTTTTTCCTGTTCTGCTCTCCACCGGCCCAAAAGAGAGATATCTGTTTTTTTTGCTGCTCAATGTTTGTTGCTAACTTCAGACCTCCTCTGGGGTTTTCAAGCTTTTTCACTGAAAACAGCTGGGGGCTGCTCCCAAAAACAACACTTAAAAACTTCAGCAGCAAAGTTTCAGAGTGAATGAATACTGAGTTTACTAAGTATAGTGACTTGGTTGTACTTTCTTTATCTAAATCTTATTTAAATCTTTATCATTAGAGCAGAGATTAAGATGAAAACAAACACAAACAAAAAAAAAAAAAAAAAAGATTGATTATGAACATAACCTTTGCCACATTTGAACACTGTATTCTGTCTCCTGTTTTTCATACTTGAAATACACAGGCACAGTTCTCATTGAACATTTATGAATTTTATCGATGTGCAGTTTATTGCAGTTTTGACACAACAACTGGTCATCCCGTGCCCTTCATATATCATTAGTCTCTGAA
>JAUZTA010043451.1:0-15856 GCA_034780835.1 Ctenochaetus striatus
CACCGTAAATGCAGCTGGTGTCATGGAACTGCACACATGAGGTATCGCTTCAAGGAAAAATAGGCTTTAAAGGTAATTTTGTGACACCAAACTTTTTCGTGGTTTCTTATTTCACTTATGAATCTATATATACAGTTTTTATATCCCAGTGACCACTGAGAGTGCAGCTGTGGTCAATTCCCCATTTATTTGTATAGGACCTGGTCTTGCATTATTTCAGTAACCCAAAATAACTGCCTTGAGGCATTACCAAGATGACCGCTGGGTGGTGAGACTTGTCTATAGAGCTTGCATAAATCATAGCGACTAGACACCATTCAGACTGGAGAGAGTTCATTTTACACGTTTATGCGTTTGCTCACAGGCCTGTAAGTTACTGTAAGTAGGTATATAGCTGACGATAGCCAAAATAACTCTCGCATGGCTCTTGAGTGGCTGCTGGGGTTGCTGTGGTGATGAAATTCTCCCTCCAACTAACTTTGATAAGATCATGAAATCACTGGTAATCCCCCCCAGCACATGGCTTTCTACCTGAAAAAGCACTCACTATCTGTAGAGGAGAGTGTTAAATTACTGCCAATGTAGACTGAACATTTCCTACAGCTGCAGCTTCACATTAAAAGCATTTAACTGCCAAAACGTTGAGTTAGTTTGACTTATATTTCAAATTTGAGTTATCCCTTAACTTTCATTTTCATTTTAATTGATCATTAGGACCGGTACGCCTTGTCGGTTTACAACCTAAATTAATGTGGTGGTAGTGTGTGATTGTTTTAACATTTTTGTGGAATAAACAACCAAAAAGACACTCGAGTTGTTTCCGCCATACTTGTCCTAAATACCCTTCCAGAGGGGAGTTAACTAATAGTTTAGTAAAAAGGCTGGACAATAGCATAGCTAGCTTACAACTATTAACTACCAAAAATGTGCTTATTGCAGCAAAACAACGGTCATTTTCAGCATTTGTTGACGGTGGATCAATTTTAAATTTGTCTTGGAGCAGTTTTACATCAGCTGTGAAAGTAATGGAACAAGAAGAATCTTTGAGACGGTGAGTTGAATTGAAAGTTGAGCTATCAAACTCCTTTCATTCAACTTTTCAACTTCTCTGTTAAAATCAGGAATATTCTAAAGTAAATGCTTTTGTGTTTCGCTTTGACAAATAACCCTCCACTATCGTCCTGCTGGGCAAATTTCCTTACTTTTGATATATCATAAATGAAATGTTACTGTTTCTCGAGCAACTCAGTGCTGCAGTTAAGCTGCTTGCCTCCTCACTGCTGCTGCACAGATCTGGCTAGAGAGGCCTGCATCAGAATATTATTTAATCGTCTGTCCAACAACATTGATTTTTAAAAAGGTAAAATGATGGTGGGGCCAATAGGCAGTTAATGTAAACCACATATGCCCCAACACACTTGGAACACGGACATCCACACCAGGCCTTATGCTGCAGGTGGTTACTGGGCTGGGTGGGTGTGTTGTGACAATTTCTGTCAAGGGTGATATCAAATGACATATGCTGATATCTGGCCACAAATAGTAAACAATATTACAACATAAGGTATATTGCACTTGAAGAAGTTTATTTACCATGCACTTTTAAGTAGGTTTGTTTACAGGTAATTATTACTTAAAGCATTTTTTACAGAAGTAATTGCACTTTAACTATGTTGAACTAAGCTGAACTATGTTAAGGTCAAGCGCAAATGCACGCACAGGCACGCACACAAAAAATAAATATGGAGAAAGCCCAACACAGTGTGGTAAGCAAGCTAGCTTATACAAAACAAGGTTATTCTCACTGCTTCACTGAGCAGAGGGAGAGTAGTGACTCTGACTACACAAGACACAGGCACACACTAACATGAGCACACAGAGCTTACCAGCTTCCTGCAGGGAGGTTTGATCACTATCAGCCCAAGGAACGCACACCTAGTGGCCTTATCAAATTGAAGCATTGCTGAGGTTGGTTAAATGAATGAGCTAAGCACCAGTTTGACAAGATGTGGTGCTGCTGCATATCACAGACAAATAATCATTCACGTTGTCGTGTTAAAATAAACAACAGGAGATAGTGAGCAGTTCAGACAAAGAGAGCACACACCTCCGGAATGGCAGAGCATGAAGGAACATGATTCAAGTAATGAAGCAGCAGGGAGAAGATCTTTTCAGTATCATGAGTGATAGAGGAGAATAGGATGTGAATGGGTGTGAACATTAGTGTGTGTATAAAGATGCTTTTGGTGGGATAGTGTAATCAGTAGGGGAAGAGAAAAGAGCATTTACCTCATTTACAATCATACCCTGCATACTCATTCATATACTCATGCACATGGACATGCACTTACATGCACACAAACGTGTATCACCAAAAGGAAACAAGTTTTGAACTCTAGAAACCTAATTTTCTCACACTATATTGTTTATCCAGTAAAGCACTATTCTATGCAGTGGCTAAATACATGTTGTATACAGTGCATGAATGAAATGTCTACCTTCATATACACTTAAACAGAAACAAGGGCTCAAATTTCAGATGTAGACTTGTATTGCACATCTTAAGTTGACACAATGCTTATTAAGAACCTCATCATATTGTAATGCAATTGTCATGTACACAGGAAACCTTTGACCACCAACTTTGCACATACTACAGAGCTGAAATACTGTAGTTGTGCACTTTATGGCTGTAGGCATTCACATCCAGACATCCATCCATCCATCCGTCGTCAAACCATCAGTGAAGAGATATAATCTCTCCACCTGGACCTGGGTCCACCCTGGGGCCTCTTCCCAGCTGGACGTGCCTGGGACACCTCCCTAGGGAGGCAACCAGGAGGCATCCTCACCAGATTCTTGAACCACCTCAACTGGCTCTTTTCAACACAAAGGAGTAGCGGCTCCACTCCAAGTACCTCTCAAATGACTGAACTTCTCACTCTATCCCTAAGGGAGAAGTCAGCCACCCTCCTGAGGAAACCCATTTCAGTCACTTGTATCTGCAATCTAGTTCTTTCAGTAATGACCCATCATTCATGACCACAGGTGAGGGTAAGTACAAAGATCAACTGGTAGATCAAGAGCTTTGCCTTCTAGCTCATCTCTCTTTTCATCACAATAGCAAAAAAAGCAAGCGCAAGACTGCTCATGCTGGTCCAATTCCCCGGCCAAACTCTCATTTTGTTGTCACCTTACTCATGCATGAGACTGTGAGACACTTGAACTTCTTCACTTGGGGTTAGACCTGATTCCCTACTCACAGACATTCCATCAGTTTCCTGTTTAGGACTATGGCTTAAGATTTAGTGGTGCTAATCCTTATTCCAGCCGCTTCACACTTGGCTGCAAAATGGTCCAGTGATTGCTGGAGGTACAGCAGGTGGAGGCCAACCCCCACTGGACACAAACCTGACTTACTGCGGAGAACCCAAGCATCACTCTTCCTTTGGGCATACAGAGGATGGATAGCCCAAAGTAGACCCCCACACTCAATGCTTTTTCAGGCTGTGCCTGGTTCTGTGGCAAACCTGACCACCAGGTACTCACTGACGGGCCCTCCTTTTGGGCCATGGCTCCAGAGCGCAGGGCTTCAGGCAGGGTAACTTTACTTCTTCCTCTAACTTCCATGGGGGTCTTCTGGAATCATCTTTTGTATGGCCCCTCACCTGAGGCCAGTTTGCCTTGGGAGACCCTACCAGGAGCACAAGGTTTATAGGGGCACACAAAGATCTCCACCATGATAAGGTGATGGTTCCTGGGAGATGCATAACTGCAGTTTCTTATCTAAAAAAGAGATAGTCCAAGGAGCACAGCATGAGCCCAATGATTAGCCATCAGCACCATGGGCAATAGCTACATATAAAAAAATGTAAGATATTGAACTCTTTGGGATAATGCTTACCAGCAAAAAGAACAAACATTTCTGACCTTTTAAGAGGTCAGTATTTACAGTGTCAGCAGTGATACGTATGGCTTCAAGGCAAAAAGCCTTTACTTGTGCTCACAGACTCTCACTTTAATGCTTTGTCGCTTGCTTGTTTATGATTGGCTAGTGACAGAAACAGGAAAAAAAAACTTTAATTTATTTTTGACGGTTCACCAACGCAGTGGACCTCCACTTCACTCTTCCTGTACTGGAATTTTTTGTTACTTGTCATGGGACACATGCATTAATACACAAAAACAGTAAGTCTCTGTGTTGGCTGGAGAGGTTTATCAGTCTAACTGTGTTCTTTACCCATCTTTCTCCTTCTAATCCCATGTTCTCTTTTTTGCTTTCATTTCTTTTAACATCCGGTCATGCATCTTTTTTTTTACAATTTCTCCTTTCATTTTCCCTTTATTTACCCACCTCTTATCTTTTCTTCCTCCTGTCTTTGTTTCCTCCAAGCCCTTCTCCTCTGGGGGAGAGGGCCTTTTCATCCTTACCCCCCCTGTTCCTCCCTCTCCTTTAACAGAAGAAGCAGGAATTGCACTGTCAACCTTTTGACTCCTCTCAAACTTCACTAATAACTCTCTTCCTCTCTTACTATCATCTTAAACTACTCACCTTTCCTCATTTTTTCACCGTGCCCCTTCCTTTTTCTTTCTCATTCTGATTGTATCTCTTAACTAAAGCATAATTGAGTTGGAGGTTGCCTTTGATCTTGGCGGAATAGATTTTCCTTAAGTGCAATGATTGACTGTGTCTTTTCACTCAATGTTTTTTGTGTATGTTTTTGTGTATCACATACGTCTGTTGTAGAACATGAATCTTTACGGATGAATGTCAAGATTATACTAGTATAAAAGAACTTGTGACTGTAACACAGTAGCCTTGTTTCATACATATCATTTACTAAGCCCCAGCTAAAGAAATGGATGAATTATTTGTCTTTCTGTTTTGTTTGTTTGTTTGCTTTTTTTAAAATGTTCTTCTTCATTCCTTATGGTTCAGTGTTTTTTTCCTAAATTGCATGGAGATAGCTTTGTGTATGCTAGCTTCTAGGCTAGCATACACAGCTTTGTCCTGTTTTGTATTTAATTTAGGGAAGTTAAAATTGCAGAAATCCTAGTCAAACTTATCCAAGATACTATTTGTTAGCTTCAGTAGCTATTGTTTATCTGCCAGCAGCATTAATCATTTTCAGTGGTGTTGGTTTGTGGGTTAAAAATGGTCAATTTTAAGCTTGAGGGATCTTTTATAAGTGTGTTTTCGATTTCTCACCTGCCTTTTATATTAGGTTCCTACATAATTTTGTCTTCTCATCGTTGCAATACACAAAAATATGCTTTATTAGATTTCTTCCTGAAAGTCCATTGGAATTAATACAAGAACAATCAAACTTTTAATAGTGTTTTTTAATTTAATTTGTTTTGTTTCTTTGTAGTAATATTTCTAAATATTGATATAAAGTTGGGTTGTAAAATAAATATTGCTTTGAAGTTTCAGATTAAGAAATGTATTGATTGCAATCTAGCTGTGTGAGAAAAGCTGCCTTTTTAAAGCCCTAAACTACACACACTGTCTGTTTAAAGGAGAAAGTTGTGGGGTTTATGAAAGTTTAACTTTTTATCTTTATGTGGATAGAATTTATGCATTATCTAATGATTTTGGATTTGCAAGATGAGAATGTAGAACACTCACTTTTCATTTTTACAGTGATAACATGATTACATTGGGATGTTGTATGCTCAGTTATTGCAGACTAGATACTCAGCAATCTGGGACATTATTCTGATAAAGAAAAGAGTGAAAAGAAACCATAGCAGAACTAAAATCGCGTTCACATCACATTACAGTGGATCATTGAGTGTCCTGTTGTCCACCAGAGGGCAGCACAGTTTCACTGTTAATTCAGACTGGTCTGGGTACTAAACTTAGGAAGAATAACATACAGTCACACAATTTATATTAATTCAATAATTTTTCTTAAGTTTTACAGATATAGTAAAAAAACATCAACTACTTCTTGACACTTGCAGCAAGACATTTAGACCTGAAGTTATTTTTTACTGTTGCCTTTATTTCACCATCATTCAACTGATCAACCTACAGGTAATTACTATAGTCTAATAATTATAGTTAATAACCCATATTTTATTTTACTTTTTAAATAATAATAATTTGTTGAAGTTGCTTGAAGGTAAATTTTTGCCTTTGAAATGGTAATTATTAATATGCGTCACCCAACCATCTCCTGATACACTTAATCTACCTAACAACACTTTGTCCCACATTATTATTTGGTTATCTTCCTCAGATGTTGGTAGGGAGAGCAGCCATCAGTCAGACAGATTGTGTACTACTGGAAACTTTTTCATGTTAAACAGCATCTTCAATTCCTTTGTACTTGAGTAGAAGAACTTGCATAATGTACATTACATTTGATATCATTTCTCAATAAATGCTGTGTGTACTAAAAAATAATAACTTTACTAAAGGTAATCAAAACATTCATCAAACTTGTGACATTATGGAGCCCTTCAAGTATATTAAAAAAAAAAAAACCTGTATCCTGTAGCGAAAACCTGTATGCATAATGTGTTTACTTTCTGCTTTTGATTGAATCAAAAATTGAACATTTAGTAGACCAAAGAGGAAGCCTTATTATACATGTTTTAATTCAAATAAATCCTAAAACTCACTTCTTTAAAGTTTATGCGAGTATTTCTTGATGCACATGTACAAATTACCGTGTAAAATAAATGCCTGAGATAGTGAGACACCATCTTTGATGTGGCCAGAGCTCATGCTGAATTCCTGCAGAGTGGAATAATGAACAATGTTACCCCAACTATCTACACAGCGTAGGTGACTGATAGTTGAAACTCTACACCAGCTGTAGTTGATCAGAAAGATGTGAACAGCCCCTAAAATAACTATCACCAGAAAGAAGGCTTGAATTGAAGATCACCTCATGAATTGCAGGTGTTTATCAAACCTTCTAAGTCAAAGAAACAAGGAATAACGTGTATGACTAGAACATCCTACCTCTTTGACAGTTACCCTCATTCCCTGATGCTCTTGACCTTCATCCTCCAACAGCTCCCATGACACTGGTCCCTTGCCTCCATAAAAGCCCCAGAGACTTAGGAATCGTTTGCTCTCCTCCTCTCTGCTTGCCTGGGATCCAAACCAAGGGAAGAAGAATGTTGACCGTGCCAAAAGTCTAACCGTCCCTCAGCGTCAAGACATGAAACATCCCTTTCTACCACACTGGCAAGAAAGTCACATGGCATGGCATCCTTTGGCTGAGGCCCACCCACGTCAGCCTTTTCAATGGACCTGTTCAAGTTCTCAGCTTCAGAGCTGCTATATCACATTCCTCCAACAGTCTTTCCTCTTTTTTTCCTCTTTTTCTGTCTCATCTCAGGTAACCTGGCTTTTCCTACCTCCACCTGAAGTCACTGCCTTTATTTAAGGCTAACCCATGTTCACAACGAAATAACAATCTCTTAAAATTCATCATTTCTTTTTAACATAATCCTTATTAACATTATAAGATCTGAAACCTCTTCCTCTCCCAAAAAACTTTAAATAATTAGGTTCTTTATCATCAGCCATGGAAACATGTACAGCATCTTACCCACAGCTTTTGGAACAGAAAACTAAGTTGCCAGGTGATACTTTTCATCATAACTCTTACAAACCATCCTTTCTTGGCTTTAACCAGCTGTTTTTGTTGATAATAAAATAAATATTAGGTCTCTAATGGCCTCTGATGACTGAGACAGTATCTGATGAAGTTATAAGGAGTGACTTTTGAATAAGAACAGATGCATGTTTTTATAACATCATGATGGAACTGGAAAAAGTAAACTGTTTAGAGCTGATTGTTAGGGCTTCAGTCCTGATTGTTTTGAACCCAGCCCTAAATATCTTTGGACTGAAAAATGTCTTTTAAATGTAACATGACAGAACTTCACATAGTAGGAATTTTGAACAAGGGGCGCCTTGTTTTACAGGCCCCTAAAGCTACAGTAAATCAAAACTGATTTATAGAGTTAAAAAGTTATCTTTACTATATGACAAATTAATAACACAGTCTGTAAAATCTGACATTTTTTGCTTTCTTTGAATCAAAGCATTTCATGTAAATTCTAGTAAGTAAATTCTATTGTCAGTAAGTGTTTTCCTGTGAAAAACTTGGTTTTTTTGATTGTGCTGTGAGTAGACACACCCACACTGTACTATTGACTACATTCATTTCCTGACCTTAACCTAAACCCTGCACTCAATCCAAGACTAATTCTCAATTGAACCCCAGAAGCAATCATTTAACCTCCCCTGTCAGGTTACATCAGGTCAGTTGGGAAAGAGGTGATCTTTGACCTTTGCCCTCAGCTGCCTGTGGGTTTGGCCTGGAGAGGTTCTGGGGACAGGTATGCAGTGTGTCCTGACCCCCGACCACCACCTGACAACACAACACACACACACACACACACACTCAACTACTCACAAACAAAAGCCCAGACTGTCTAAACTGGCAACAAACAAATGAAGGTTCACTGCATCAAAATCAGTTGTGCACATATATGAAAACTGTTCAACTTTGCATGCATGTATGGTTATAAACAATTTCAGGATAACCTTAAAGCTGTCAGAAACTTGTTAAGGTCAAAAGGCAAAATACCCAACATCCCAAACATTTCCAACTATAAAGAAGAAATGACACTGTGATGTGATGCATCTGAAAGAAGCTGACTCAGAGTGGTAAACCAGTAGCATAGAGGAGCAGAGGACTCACTCAGACTAAGAGGTTCTATGCCGAGATGAAAAAAAAAGTGTCTATTAGTTTTGGGTCTGTAAAGTTCGATCAATACATCTCCAAACAAGGCAAATTGTCAGTAAGTGTGAAACTTTTGGAACCCCACAAAATGTGGATGGAAGCTGGAGTACTAATACCTGTTTACCACAGATCTTACAATGTGCAGCTTGACATTGGAGGTATTTTGAGAGGAAATGTCAACAGGCAACAGCCACAGCATGTGAAATGGTTCGTTTGTTATAGCTGATGTAGCATGCAAAGATAAGGATGGTGAACAAAAAAGCAAGAGGTGAAAAAAATGAAAATTATGTTGTGGTAAATAGTATTGTTGGTAAATTAATGTTACTTGTCTTGAGACAACTTAATAAGATATTCTGTGGAGGAGGATAATGCCACAAAATGGGGTTATCATTTCTAGGCCAAGAGAAAGTAGAAATTAACTTTTACTATACTATACTGATAAACTATACTGGCCCAACGGCTTTGCTACACAGATTGGGATTCAGGCGCATTTTTTTAGTTTTCTGTCCACAAAAGATATATTTCTGTTTTAATCAACCTGGCTCTCCTCACAGGTGTTAAATTTCCAGGCGAGTTTCAGAGTGATATGGTAAGCATTTTGTAAGCATTATACAAGTAGCACTATACAAGTAATGCTCATGTATCTGAACTATTATGAATAATATGGGAAAAGAACTTAATTTGGATTCTCTTACACATTTTCTATATTTTTTGTTGCATGGTTTATCTGTCTTTTTATGTATTTTTGTTTATTTTATAGTATTTTATAGTAAAGCTGATTTTACAAAAATTGAGTATAATTTGAATTCTTTCTCAAGTGGGAGACCTGTGTTGGACTGAAATAAACAATGAAAACCCACTTTAAAAACAAAAAATCTTTATGTTTTTACCTTCGATGTAACTTCAAAAAACATATTCTGTCTCAAACTATTGAAGTCATCTTTATCTTATGCACCCATGCACACACATTTCTGCTTTAATATTGGTGTTTGTGCAGCCTTAACTGAGAGGCGTTCCAGTCAGGCCAAATATGTATCTACAGTTTCAGTTAGCGAATCTCCTGAAGGATTACTATTGCGGGAAATGAAGAAGGCATTTAAAGTGAAACCATTTGACTTAGAGTCAATCCCACTTGTTTGTGCAGTGTTATAACATACACAAAGTTTGTAAAGATCTTTAAATATTAGTGTTAAAAAACACTGAGGGTCAGGCAGAGTTGATAATTACACTAGATTCTATATATTACTACCTACACAGTGCACTGTTAAATTACAGGTTCTAGTTCCTGTTGAGGGCCTGCCATAAAGAGATGCAAGTACATCTTCTTGGGTGGCCCCCATAAAGCCCCTGAGGGTAAAATGATGAATGGTTCATTCAACACTTTAAAAACAATAGTTACATTATGGTTAAGAAGTTGATGATAAGATAAAATTGAAGCCAACAAGCCAACCCCATTATTAGCTATTAAATAATTTCTATTTTGAGTTTCCTCTGAGTTTAAACTTATCAGCTGAAATCTCTTAAACGACATGAGAAGGACCTCCAACTTCACAGTATTTTGTCACATGTATATTACATGGATATTTATTAAAACATTGAATAGCCAGCAAACAATTATCAAACATTGACAGAGCAGCATTTACGGTACCCTCATAATTTCATCTCCATGGTTAGTTCTAAAGTTCTAATAGTGTATCTGAATTAAGAGACTTCAAAATGCATGTGTTCAGAGTTTCATTGAAAAAGATTTCCTTCCAAAGCTTTAAAACAGTCAGGTGGGACATGTACACAGCTACAGAAATTTCAAATTCCAGTATTCCAGAGTCCCCCCCCCGACCAAACCCCTCACAGCCCCCATGTTGTGGCTATGGATAATTGGTTCTGCTGTTCCCAGCACTACAATACCTTTCACTCTACCAGTATGCACACAAGGGTGGAAATGCATACCACAAGCTGTGGGGGAGAGGGGATATACTTTTATGACATGCACAGACAGTAATGCAAGAATGTGGTCAAATATACAAATGCGTATAAAAACAGTGTAAATAAGATGGAGATAGTCACAAAGTAACAACCCGGGGAACCTAAAGGTTAGGGTGCTTTAAAACTTGAAAATCCAGTAACAGAAAGAGCAAAGACTTATTTTACTTTACACATCTTCGTTTGGTCAAACAGAAAGGAAAAGAAATGTGACGTGGTTAAAATAGCAAAGTCCATACAGTGTATGTGCAGTTAGGAATTTGTTATTATCTTTTACAAGGCTCCTGAGCAGCTGTTTATGCACTGCAAAAGTGCTCCAGGTACTGTTAGACTCCAGCTGTCTAATCAGTTTAAATCACAAGAGTGAACAGTGTCCTCTGACCAATAAATATTACTCCTATGTCATATCTAGACTCTGAAGACACACCCCTAAATAAACCAGTCAAGTATAAACAACCATGTTACGTAAGCACAAGTGTTATTTTTCTAAACATGAACACATACATTGCTGTATTACAGTTATTAGTAACATCAGCCAGTTCTCTGTTATATGTAATGTGCAGATTCTTTTAAAATGATTGTTATACAAATGATACTCAGCTTCCTCAACAAATGGGATTCCCAACATTGTCTGGGGTCTCCCCCTGAGGTGTTTTACAGATGGGGCGTGCTTGGAATACCTCAAAAGGGAGGCTTCCAAGAGGCATCCACTCAGGTTGCCTCGCTCATGGCTGTGAAGCATGCAGTGTGCACTGGAGGCACAGTTTGACAAAGCCAGAGGAATCATCTCATCACCTGCATCTTCAGCCTCTCAGAAGCAACTTCACATTCTGTCCATGAATAACACAAACAGAGTTACTGACAACAAATCTGGCAAAACAGATCTGACTCACTGCAGGTTCTGAACATATTAGAAATAATAAGCCACAGGTTAAAAAATGAAAAGGAGTTTAGCTGTAGGTGACTTCTGTGCTTCATGCATTATATTCCATAATTTCTTTGAACTTTTCCCTCTTAATTGCTTTGGTATGTGGCGCCTGAATCCTTTCACCCTGACAATTCACCGCAGACATAAGCACTGTGCAAAAGAATCCTTCAGGCGAGTCAGATCACGAGCAAACACATACACAAACACACACACACACGCACACACACACACACACACACACACTTGTAGTAACACTCACATATGTATATACAAACGGATGTACCGTCTGGAACTATCGAGCATATCACAGGAAACAGGCCAATTAAGCAGCCACAGAGAGAGAGACAGGAGCCAAACCCATGTGACTGAATTCCCACAGCCACCACAACACACACTCACACACGCACACAGGCGCACACACACACAATTTCTCTGCAGATCATGAAAAGCCACAGTGACATTAATCCTCCCTGGTTCTGAGCCACAGGGTTAATGAGAGCCCCTCAGCCCCCTGTCCTAACAGGAGGGTGAGCATGTGTTTGTGTACGTGTGTGTATGTGTGACAGAGAGCCAGAAAGTAAAATTTCTTCATAAGTGAACACAGTTTTTAAAACTACAGAGTTACGAGGTCTACCTTTGCAAGCATAAGTTTGGAATCATCCTTATTTCAGTATAGAGATATTACTCTGCAGGTAAACACAGCATTGTGTGTGTGTGTGTGTGTGTCTGTGGGCTGGGGGGTGGGGGGGTGAGTGTGTTTTTCAGTTGGGGCTTAGTGTGCTACCTGAATGCAAACACACTCTGAGTCCTCCAAGGAGTGTTTGGAAGCCGCTTTAGAGTCAGGTTGTTCAGATGCCTTTACATTGTTACAATGAATGAAGCTGAACTGTAGGAATGTGTCACTGCTTAAGCTTTGTTCAGCTTTTCAGTTGTTCAGTAATAATTAGGTTACTTGTTTAATGAAAATTGTATTTAGTGTACTTACTTAAGATATCAAAACAAATAGTTTATGCAAAAAATCACTTTTTTATGTTTTTTTTAGGATAAAATGAATTAATGTTGTAATGACTGTGAATCTATTGGCCAAAAAAGAAAACCAATCAGTTAACTACCTCTGACAAAAGCATAAAAGCACTTATCTTCTAAATTTTAGTCAAAAATGTGGTGACCTAAGTCTTGCTTTGTCAGGAAAATTATCCAAGACCTATTTACACAGCTTATATTATTATTAATTTATAAATTTTTGTTAGTTTTTTTTTCTTAGGGTTGTTTTTGCAGTATATCCTAAAACCACAAGAGGGCAAAATGCAGCACTACTCTTTGAAGAAATTTATTTCTAGCAGAATTCTGATTTCACTTTACAAATAGTCTGCTTTAACCAAAACTATGACGTCTTCCTAAAAATAATTTAGCTCTTTTGGTAACTAAACCCAAAAAATCTGTTATATATATCTGTTATAAATCTGTTAAATAGCTGTTGTGAGACAGAGAGCCATAAAGCATCACACAGAGTTTTGTATCCAACCCTCCAGGTTGCCACAGTCACTGCAATGGGGAGCAAAGTCACTGATAAAAACTGATATTAATACAGTTTATGTAGTCTACCCACAAAATGATCTTAAGCTATTGACTTAAGCAAAATTATTACATAATTTTGCAATTAAGATAAGATTTGATGTAGATGGATCACCTTTTATTCTATTGCTGGTAATGGTTCAGTATTTTCCAAACATCCCTGAAAGACAAGTGTTCACCTTCAGAGTATGCAAAAATGTAAACCCAGTCTACACAAGTTTGGCCTGACGGTGACAGAGGCTCTGAGTGTAAACTACCTGAACCACTGAACATGTATCTGAATGAAAGCTCTAGTTTCTGAGTTCACACCAGGATTTTAACCTGCCAGTTCCTTCAGTCTCCCACTCCTATCTCATGTTAACACACCTCTGACTGTTTCTTGTTGTGTTTAAACAGAACTATCTTCTTTAGAAACTTTTTTTCAACTACTCGTATCAATTTGTCCTTTATAATCCAGCTGGCTGAAAGCGATTAAAAGAGTCAGAAACTTCTCGGTCCCTTTGACGCCGTCGGCCAAAGGGAAACGATGGGGGCAAGGAAAGCGAAAAGAAGAGAAATTCGATTGAGCATTAGTTTTTCCAGGTGTTGCCTGCGGCCCCGCCCACCAGCCGCCTGTCCGACCGCCTACTATCCCCCCAGGTCCAGGCTTTGAGTAGGGGGCTGGGCCACCGACAAGCCGACTCATCGATGCTGGTGTTCGGTGGGACAGTGAGGAAAGGCGCAGCAGAGCCCCAGCAGAGCCCCAGCTCAGCCCAGCCGGCCCCCAGCGTGCACCCTGCACACTTCAGCGAGGACGAGTCACACATCTTTTATGAGGAATAAAAAGGTTTTGTGAGTGTCAAGTTTTTCCTCTTTGACTTGGAGCGGCACTGCGGAGCCTTCGGCACTCAGACAGGATGTCGGAACTTTCAGTCAATGACCACCTCGAAGGGATTTTATCAGATTTTGAAGGTATGTAGACTGTAATATTGAGTTACCTTACCGCTGCCTGTTGTGTTTGAGTGCAATAAAACCAAACATGTGATTGTAGCTCCAGGCTTCACCTTGTGCACAAAAAAGAAAAGAAAAAACAAAAAAGGATGTATAATGGAGCCAATACAATAATGGGACATGTTTAATTTTTGGTCGCCCAGTGTTAGTTTTCTTTAAAGACTAACAGTGAATAGCATGTGCACCCAAAAACAAGGGCTAAAGATTATCAGGACAAAACACATAACCTGCAGTCTTACTCCAAAAACAGATTGGTTGATGTAGTTTGTTAAAGGAGAACTGAAACGATTAGGCCTTTATTCATTCATTATTCATGAATCAAATTAAAATGTGAATATTTGCTGGTTTCGTGGTGTTCTGTGGTCAGACACCGAGCATGTTCTAGTTTGGGGCTGTAAGTTACATAGAAAAAGTCATTTAAAGACGTCACCATGCGCTTTGGAAAAATGCAAATGACATTTCCCACTATTTTCTGACATTTTGTGGACCACATTTAGCCTAGACCAAACGATCCATGCCAAGATCAGTTACCTGAAGCACCTATTAGCCTAGTTTATAACTGATTGTGGAAACTACTTCAGACAACTTTTAGCTAACAGGTTATAGAGTAGCTAAAGTACTGGATTTAACAGCACTCATATATCAGTTTAAATGTTGGAAATTTGTCACACATCAAATTAATTATGGTCACCTGTTCTGAATGTAGATGAACTCTTTGAAGCTGTGAAACCCATACACGTGCGTAAATGCGCAGAAATGGTTTGCATCACTTCAAACTTTTTTTCGGTTTTGTGTAGCTTCACCCAGACTTTCAGTAAAGAGCTGAGTTTCCATGTCCAGTTTGCACTGCAGACAGGTGAGCGGGAGCGCTAACAGCAGGGTGGGAGCAAAGCCTCGAGCAGCTCTCCGCGTGCACGCTGGGCTCGTGTGTGTGCGCGCGCGCAGAGTGGCAGAAAGAGGGAGGGGCAGAGAGGGGATCAGCGCCTCACATCAGCAGACAATAGTATCTTTTAGAAGCAGTAAACTCAGCTCCGTGAATGAGCTGGCTGAGCCTCAAAGACTGGTTGGTCTCTGTCAAATCTCTCTTGGTCCTTGCTGACTTTTCTTTGCATTTTTTATTATTTTTCATAAAATGTATATTCAGCATTCAAATAAAGCAAGCTACGAATGCTAATGTAATAATGGAGAACAGAACCAGAATCATAAGCAGCCAAAAACAAATCTACTGTAGGGAACAAAAATGGATTTGAACCAAATATCACTTCAAATAGGAGAAAACTGTTTTTAAAGGAATTAGTAAAGTAAACATCGCAGGAGCAGAAGAGATTTTTCCAAAAGTCTATGTCTTATTGGCTTGGATTTAATAAATTATTGAATAAATAACAATTGTAAATAATATAGGGGGACTGATGCTGAATTTTTTAAGCCATAACTAATTCTGACATTTTAATTGAAAAGATCTTGTAGCTGTATTTCAGTCACTTTTTATTTATCTCATAACAAAGATAAATTCATAACAATATGTCTATCATTTGTTTATCGAGAGTAATAAGATGCATATCGAAGTTGATCAGAACATTAAAAAAATAAATTTGTCACAGATCGGAAG
>JAUZTA010043509.1:0-15708 GCA_034780835.1 Ctenochaetus striatus
AAAAACAAAAAAAGGAAAAACAAATTTCTTGTAAACAACCTCCCTTCTTTTTTACCCCTAATTTTTTTTGCTAATGGATGTAAATATGACTCATGTTCTTATAGATTTCAGTAAATTTTACAACTGAAATGAAATGTATTAGAGCTGGATGGATCTCTGTTTTTACTTGGTGGGTTTAGCTTGAGGGGGAAATTTATGATGGGGGGTTTGGAAACGTGGCGTCCAGAACATCACGTTCTTTCTGTTGGATCCTCTTGGAGCGTCTCGACTGCAGTTTGCTGCATTGTAGCATTCAAAACGGACACTGAGGTTGAAGTCAGCGACGGCTTGATGTCACTTTCTAAATGTTTTAACTGTAGCTCCGCCCTGCAGCGGCTCTGGGACAGCTGTTCAGAGTTTAATTAAAACATTTAAACATCTGGCAGACAGAGAACAACGTGTTACCTGTCTCCTCTCCCTGGAGTTCTTTCTGGCATTCCTCAGGGATTTATGTTTGGCTCGTTGCATTTTTGTAGCATATTGTCACATGTTGGAAATCTGTGAAATGTGTTAATTTTTTTCTGCTAGTTATATGTACCAATAGTTATTCAGATTGAGTGCAAAGTTTATAAATTCTACATATTTTCAAAATAAAAATAGCGAAGTTGTATGTGTGCAGCATTCAGTAAGTTTGTTAGTGATTTAGACAGTTGTTCTCACAGTCCAGATGCATATTTTGAATAACAGGGAAGCACTGCAGCCAAAACTCTGGGAGCTTAGTTACTCTTTAATTACCGGCTTAAAATGCAGATTAAATCATTACAGATTTTTAAACTCTGATATTTAAATAAAAAAAGAAAACAAAATGCAGCTTTGTTCAAAGAAGCTTCGTCATTTATTTTAAGGAATCAGTTTCCTTCCTTCGTCTTGTTATCGTTCTACTTCAGTGAATTCATGAACATTTGCTTGAGCTTCTCCAGGTCGACGTTCTTCATGACGAAAGCCTTGTGTTTTTTATCCAGCAGCTCCATGTAGTCCAGCACCATCATGCCTCGGGTGAAGGTCCCCTGCAGCTCCACCGTCACTGCAACCTGGTGGAGGAGCAGCTCATAATGAGGTAATGGGACAAAGATCTGAACTGAAACGTTCTGCACTTTAACTGCTTCACCTCTTCGCTCTCTGTTATGAATGCGTCATCGATGGCAGCAGCCATGGCGTAGGTGTCGCAGGAGTTGAACCCTTTTCCTTCTGTGATCTCCTTCTGATAGTCAGCTGACTGAGCTTTCTGCAGAAACACATCAGACACATCCAAACATGTCGTAACAGAGAGATTGATAATCTGCTCGAGGCTCCTGAACCTTCTGGTGGACGTTCAACAAACTCTTTGGAGTTCTTTAGTTCATTCAACTTGTCATAAGATAATTGATTAGAATAAGGTAGTGTTTGAATCATTTGACATGAGAAGATGAATTTAAGATGCTAATATGACAGTTGTGCGCACATCAAAATGCAGATTAAAAGGGTCAGACTCAGAGGATGGCAGGAGAAATCTTTAGAAACATCAAATCGTTTCATAAGTTTGTCTCATTGCAGCTTAAAGTGATTGATTACAGAAGTTATTATCCATTCCTGCATTGTTCCACCACAATAAACTGTTTATTGCTTTATATTTCAGTCTAATCTTCTCACCCTTACCTGAAAAGAAAGGCTTGTGATCTTCTTCATGAAGGCAGCCTTGTCAGTGTTTTGGGAGAGCCACTGCTCACAGAAAGACTGAGGAGGCCAAACAGAGAGTTTTCACTGCGACTGCAAAGTCTCAGTCGTTAGTTACAGCAGAAATAATGTCAATGTTAGCTTTTAGATCAGAAATCCCACACTCATTCCAAACATTAGGAGCTAAATGAGTAGCTCGTGGACCAGACGGAGCTGCACTTATTTCCCATTTCCCTACACTTTTAATGGTGTAACCTGATTTAATTGGCCTGAATCCCTGGATGAGAAGAAGCCAGAAGAGACTTTAATGAAAATTTTTTACTGAACAGTTTGCAGATTTAACCCCAGGTGTCAGAGCGATCAGCAACAATAATCTTTTAATTAGATTTCAGGTGTTTCTTCATTTCATATTTGCTGACTAGACACTTTCTCACACTGGTGTGAACAATCTTAAAGATGTGTGTTGAACCGCACCCACGGCAGGCTGCTCCTGCAGCTGAACTCCCAGGGGGCGATGTAGGTGGGGCAGGTGTAGCGCTCCAACACGACGTATGCAGCCTCGGGATCAGCCACGAAGTTAAACTCTCCACACACGGTGGTGTTTCCTCTGGCTGCACACACACACACACACACACACACACGACTCTTTATCACTGGAGCAGAAACTGACATGAGACCACTGAGTGCATATAAAAACACGCTGGCAGGTGAAGTACAGTCAGTGTTTCCTCCCATGATGTAAAGAGCCTTCAGCTTCTTGGGGAAGGAGGGGTCCAGTTGTACCGCCACCGCCAGGTTGGTGAGGGGCGCCGTGGCAACCAGACTCACCTGCACAGAGAGGAAAACAAAGGTAAATACGTGTTTCTCTTTTTTAAAAACTGCTGCTTTGCATTCTGAGACGGCTGTGGAGAGAAACAGGAGAAGTGGATGATGGTCATCAGGAGCTTTTCAGAGGTTTTGAACTGAAAATATTAAATATTTTTTGCTTTTGCTTAACGAAGACGAGACCCTCAAAGGAACTCAGGACCCAAAGAGTAATAACCCTGTTTTTTTTTGTTTGTCTCACCTCTCCAGGGTTCTGATTGACAATCTTGATCATTGCCGGCACTCCTCTTTTCTTCTGCAGCAGATCCAGACCCGGAGCGTCTGGATCCGGGACGTCTCCCAGCCCGTCCTTCCCGTGATAATCTCCAGCGTGACGTCTGCGTGTCAGCAGAGGCTCTGAACATCCACGAAACACGGGGATCTGCGGAAACAGGACGGCGTGTTGCTGAAGCCCAGCTGCTAACGCTAACCCCCTCACACTCATCACATCCACAGACTCACATCCAGCCTGTCGCAGGCTTTCAGGACCCGGAGCGTGTTCTTCAGGACGTTCTCCAGAGGTGTGTTGCCATAGCAACAGGTGATCCCCAAAACCTCCACATCTGGGTCTGCGAGGGCCACCATGATGGCCTGAGCATCGTCCACCCCCGTGTCTGCATCAATGTACAGCTTCTTCTTCATCCTGCATCCACCAACGAGACAAGATTATTCCATGAAGTCTAAAGGAACAATTATACAGTTATTATCATGTACTCAAGTACTATTACTTAACTACTTTTACATCTTTCAGCTTTAGTTTTGGCTTTATAGTCTGCAGCTCAGTTAAATTCAGTCAGTCAGCTTTCATCAGCTGTGTTCAGTAAAAACAGCTCTGATAAACCCAGTTTACACCAAACAGCTTGCAGACAAAGTTAGTGACTGTTTGGTGAAATGCAGCGTTTAACAACAGAAAAGTCTGATGTTTAATGCAGGAAACACTGGAGTCCAACGAAGAGTTAAATTGAAATAAAACAAGTAATAAATAGAAGTTGGTCAAATAGGAGACTCTTTAAATGCAATTCTAGATGGTGTTTTGTGAAACAATCTGTTAATTTAGTATCATGCTGATGTATTTTTATATTTTATGAGAACATTTTCACTTGCTCTGCTTTGGAAAAATGCAATACAAATGCAAATAAGCATGCCATGCATACACAACATGCAATAGTAAATGCATCAGGATTTGAACATTAAAAGTTAAAAATGTGTCAAACATTATGTATTCAAATGTTGCAGATGAGGATTGGAGCACTTGTTCACTATTTTCCTCGACTCAGACACACAGTCAAATGTTCATCTTAAACAGTGACAATAAGTCGAAAACTCACCTGTGGAGCTGATCTTGACAGGTGTCCACCGTTGTTTGCATTAACTTTGACCGAATGAGCCTTTTTAAAGCCACAAACGCACAGACGAGTCTCTTATGTAAGAAGAAACGGGCAGATTTCCACCTGGGTTTGTTCCAGCAGGAAGATTTCACCTTTCAAACCTTTTGGTTTTTAGAATCACCTTTGGCTGCAGCTGTGTGTTTGCACATCCAAAGAAGATTGATAAAGCAGAAGTTTGTACTTGAAAGTAAATCTTGGACTCTACAACAAACTGTTTTCCACAGAGTTTATTTATAGAGGCATATAAATATCAGACGTGCTGTGTGAAATGGAGAACAGACTGCTGACGGCTTCTGCTGCCTTTACTACGACGACTGTTGTTGGGTTTTAAAAAAGGATCACGTTTTTCTGGACTGTCAATGAATTTAATAATAATCACAAGTAAATAATTATTTTGAAATACAGAATCTAACACAGCTGGAGGGTAAACTGGTGGCTTGGCCTTTAAATCTAACAGGGTCACGATACTGCAGGTGACAGGACTGATGCTGTGCCACTAAACTTGTTTTGCAGCTGTTGCTAAGCATTTTAAAGAAAACTTCCACTTCTAGAAGAATTACTTTCAATTTAAAACATGCAGATTTAATGTCCATGTGAAATGATGTAAGAGAAGTTTGGAAACTCTTACAGAACACTAAAACAATTCACCTTTTTTAACTGTGTGCAATTCTTTAAACTCATTTAAAATAAACAACTAAAGCTGCAGCAGGAACCAGCAGAACAGTGTGAAAACAGTTTTCAGCTCTCTGAAGCTGAAACCTTCTGCACAACTTGACTGTTGGGGAACAGAGAAATGAAAAACATCTGTAACCCAGCTGTGCTGATTTAAATGTAACCTCGTGCAAACCTTAGTGTGCAATAAAATGTGCAGTTCTTAATGTAACTGAATGGGTGTGTTTTTCCCGGAATGAAGACATTTTTTATCTAAATTTGCAGAACTGAGGCCTTTGTAGTGTCTTAATCCAGTTTAAGTTACAGAATCTTATTTTTTTCTGTGTCCAGTTGAACCAACTTGTTATGAAGCTCATTTTGTGAATGAAGGTCAGTCAAAACGTTTTATAGCAAAAGCAGTTTTTACTTTGATGAGCAGATTTCTGTTACAGCATCGTTCTACTTCAGTGCATTCATGAGCATTTGCTTGAACTTCTCCAGGTCGACTTTCTGCATGATGAGGGCCTTGTTCTCCTTCTTCAGCAGCTCCATGTAGTCCAGCACCATCATGCCGCGGGTGCATTCCCCCTGCAGCTCCACCGTCACTGCAACCTGGTGGAGGAGAAACACAAGAGGTCTGATGGAGATCTGAAGCAAAAGTGTCTTCACAGCATCAGAGCGGCTGACTGTGACCTCACCTCTTCGCTCTCTGTTATCAGAGAGTCGTCGATGGCGGCGGCCACAGCATACGTGTCGCAGGAGTTGAACCCTTTTCCTTCTGTGATCTCCTTCTGATAGTCAGCTGACCTTTGTTTCTGCGAGTGCAGGGACACATTCAGAAATGCTGAGACTGAAGGAGAATCAAGGCGTAAACAGACTCAGCAGCTGTCAGCCAAAGTGAACATATCAAAAAAGTTGAAAAGTATCTGATTTATTAGAGCACAAACTTTACTGAAAACATTTGGGTTAGATTACAGATTACTGAGCTGCTCTGAGACTCCAGATTGCCTAACAGCTCTTGCGTTGTTAGACAGTTCTCTTCCTGTACGAACACGCTCCATGTTGCATGCTGTGTAGTAAAACCCTACAGTAATGCACATTGTGTTACATGCATCTGTTTTCTGATGCTCAGTGTCAATTTCCCTGCAATAAGAGCTTTTTTCCTTCTATCATCGTCATCTGACGCTCTTACCGACATCGACAGGCTTGAGATCTT
Organism: Ctenochaetus striatus; assembly: GCA_034780835.1. NCBI lineage: Eukaryota > Metazoa > Chordata > Actinopteri > Acanthuriformes > Acanthuridae > Ctenochaetus > Ctenochaetus striatus. Next base: position 5,812 of record JAUZTA010043509.1, read on the forward strand.
TTTCATAAAATCAGCTTTCTTCGTGTTTTGGGTGAACCACTGGTCACAGAAACTCTGCAGGAGGGAAACAGACGGTTCACTGTGCAGTTCAGTGTCCTCTTCATTGAATCAGAAAAAGCATTACTGCATCTTCTCTCTGTCAGACTCACCCACGGCAGGCTGCTCCTGCAGCTGAACTCCCAGGTGGCGATGTGGGTGGGGCAGGTGAAGCTGTCCAACACCAGGCGGGCAGCTTCAGGGTCAGCCACGAAGTTAAACTCTCCACACACGGTGGTGTTTCCTCTGGCTGCACACACACATTCATGAGACGTCCTCATTAAAACGAGTTCAGAGATAAAAACTGAAGAAAAACAGACTCCATTGAAAACAGAATGACTCACAGTCACAGTTTCCTCCCATGATGTAAAGAGCCTTCAGCTTCTTGGGGAAGGAGGGGTCCAGCAGTGCTGCGACCGCCAGGTTGGTGAGGGGCGCCGTGGCAACCAGACTCACCTGTAACCACGAAATCAAAGCAGGAAACGGTTTGTTTCATGAGATCTTTAAATGGTTTCATTTGTGAACTCTGCAGTGGATCATATATCAAACAAAAGTTCCAATATAAAAGTTTGTCAGCGCGCAAAAACTTCAGCTGAGGAGTGAAATATTTGTTACATCAGCTCAGAGGGCAGGCAGACATACTTCGTAGGAAAGTGATGAAATGTTGTGTTGTAATAACTTTAGTGATACCCTGACTTTTTATTTTGCACCATCTTTTCAGTTTCAAACCCAACGACGTCTCCATGAGCCTCAACTTAACTGCCAACATGCTAATCTTAAATAAAAGTTTTGTTTATCCATACAAACCACTCTTCCTCTGTGAGGCAGTTTATGTGGAGGATGTTTAATAAAACGCAGGCTGACACGACAACGATAAGCTTCGTTAAACTTCCTGTGTTTCAGACTGTTTTGTTTGTGGCAGCTTGATGATGCAAGCAAAAACTTGTGTCAGATGCACAAGTTGTTTCACAGTTTGATGCATTTATATCAGAATAAATTTTGTTTTAAAAATTCACCATTTTAAATGCTGCCGTGCAGAACTGCATCTACTTGATCTGAGCAGGAAACCAGAAAGGTTTTACAGAATTTCAGCTGATCTGCTTTTATATTTCTGACCTTTTTCAGATGATTAAGTCTTTTTTTGTTCCCAGAAAGCTCATTCATCAGTCATCAGACCCCTTGGGGGGTGTTGATGAAATCTAATAGCGTTGTTTCTCTTTAAAAATAGTGAAATTGACTGGCGTCGTTTCTCTGTAAAAACAACAGTGTTAAATTTCATCATGCTGACAGGATGCTTGATGGAGCAAAAGCATGATGGAGCAGTTTTTATTCAAAATCAACACAGTAGATGTTTTATAGTTTCTGATTACAGACCCAAACGCTTGTCTCACCTCTCCAGGGTTCTGTTTCACGAGCTTGATCATGGCCTTCACAGCTTTCTTCTTCTGCAGCAGCTCCAGACCTGGAGCGTTCGGGTCGGGGACGTCGCCCAGCCCGTCCTTCCCGTGAAAATCTGAAGCATGCTTTTTCTCCGACAACATTGGCTTGTGGCAGCCAGAAAACACAGGGATCTGTGGAGGACATTATGCTTCAGAATCATGTAAAGATCACATCTCTGTTTCTTCTGTTGAACCAGGTGAAATCCAGGTGTGAAGCCCTGCAATAAAAAACCTTCAGTCCCACTAAAGCCAAACATCTGATGAGACACCAGCTGTGTGAACACCATGTGCCCTGAGCGAGCGCTCCCATTGGACGAATCCCACTGACTCACATCCAGCCTGTTGCAGACTTGCAGGACGCGCAGTGTGTTTTTGAGGACGTTCTCCAGAGGCGTGTTGCCGTAGCAGCAGGTGATCCCCAGAATCTCCACGTTGGGGGCTGCGAGGGCCACCATGATGCCCATAGCATCGTCCACCCCCGTGTCCACGTCGAGGATCAGCTTCTTCTTCATGTTTATTACCTTTTAAATGGTTCAAACAGAAACATTGTTACATAAGTTCCAACAAAATGATCAAAACCAGCAGCTCAAACAGACTCGAGACAAACATTTTGCCTGTTCAGATGTTTGTTTTTCTCTCAGGCAGCACAATTTTATGAAGCTTGTAAGACGTTTGGCACCAGAAATGCAGAAATTAAATGAAAGTGCTGCATAATCACTTGAGTATCACATGAGTGTGTAATTTGATCCACATGCCATCATGCAAACTCTTTTTTTGTCTCTTTAAACATTTAAAAAGTTAAAATTAAACAGTCGAACATCTTAACGTTAAGCTTGTAGAAGACAAACGTTGTAATAACACATGATACACCTGAAAAAATTCTAATATGACTTCATTACAAAAGTCTCTAATTATATTTTTAAAGTAACCTGGACTGAATCTTATACTCACACCTTTAAAAGTCTGTTTCTGGAAAATGGTTGAAAGTTAAAGAAAAAAGTAAAAGTCCTCACCTGGTGAGAAGATCTGACAGAGGTTTGTCACTGTTCGCTGTGAGGGTGGAGAGGGTGGAGTGTCTGGCCCGAGCTGATGAACAGCTTTTTAAAGGAAGGAGGCAGACACTGAGATGTTGCATATGCATGAGGCGAAGCTCCGCCTTAATGTTCTCCTTTGTTTCTGGCTTGAATGTTATGTTTTTGCTCCTCTTCAGAGAGAACAGCAGAGCCTTCAGTGATCAGTCTGAGATGCTAATATTTAGTTACAGAAACATTTTTTTAAATATGGAAAGTCACTGCATTTATTAATATTTAATAAAAGTTTAATCTCCCATTTTGCAAAAAGAGGTCCGTTAAACAGACAGATTTTTCCAGTAAAGCCAAACATGCTTTGACTTTCTGCATCAACTAAGAAGGAAGGTTTTAAACCACAAAAGCACAAGACATAAATCTCTGGCAGGACTTTAAATATTAGAAAAATGATCTCTGTGTCTTTCTCAAGACAAACTGCACTGAGACTTTGACAGGAACGTGTCGAAACATAGAGATATCATAACTGGCTCACCATAAATTTAAATAGGTGTATTTTTATTGATGCACTGAGTTGAAGTTTACTTCTAATCCTGCAGGATCTAGTTTTTTATTGTCATACAGGAACAACCTGTATGTCAACCTGATCACAGCAGGCCTGATGAATCTTTTCAGGAAGGAATACAAAGACTTAAACAGGCATTTGGAAACATCAAACTCTCCTACACTTCTGCAAAAACTGGTGGTAAACATCACAATGTCTGCGTGTGTGTGAACGGACCCGAACAGCTCTGCAGATCTCTGCAGCAGAGTCTGAATCAGTGACACGTTGGCTTCACAGAACCTGTTCAGTCCTGTTTCTTCTGTATTTTGCAGGAACATTTAATCTAATTAATGTAATTATTAATCTGCTCTTACCAAAGACAAAAGGAATTTAGACATCCAGTCTGCACATGTCGGCGTTACTCATCCGAGAACTTTAATAAACCACTAACAACAGCAAAAAGTGACTGCAAAAGCTCTGTTGTCTTCTCACAGACAGTGTCAAGGTGATAATGAATTCCAGTCAGTGTGTAAAATAAAATGAAAAGAAAATAACAGTGAACTTTTGATCCTCTGAAGCAAAGCTTGTTGTTAAACCTAACAGACAGGAGATGAGGAGACCGGAGCTTTAAACATGAGATTTACTGCAGAGCTTGAGGGGATTTCTGAACAACTGAACAGAAGACGAGGACCTAAACCGAGCAAACCCCTTCAAACTTTGGGTTTCTTTTAATGTGTCCACACTGGAAACAGATTTTCTGGAAAACTGCGGTCAGGGTAAAGCTGCATGATGTTTGCAGTGTTGTGGTGAAACAAATCATTTATAATAACAGGATTATTTAACCTCGTTACAACAAAAGTGCACCGTCAGTGAGAGTGTGTGCTGTTTCTGCTTTGTTGCATGAAGCAGTTTAATGCTGCTGCTTTGCAAACCAGAGTTTTTATGTTTCCATACAAACACACAGTTACTCTGTTGCCGTATTGTGGAACAAAGACATTGAATGCATCATGGAGGTCACAGTCGGTTCTGGATCAGAACCAGCCAAACTTCTGGTTGCACTTAACCCACTTGTGAGGGCTTTTTTCAGGTTTCTAATTGGCCAATCTGGATTAGTTATGGTTTTATCGCCACCTGCTGGTTTGTCGTGCTTGTGACAGCACTTCATTTGTGTTCAGATGCAGATTCATTAGAGACAGTGCTTTTGTTAATGGGATTTTTTTTAATCAAACAAAGAGTCTCTGCAGGAGGTCTGATTACTGAACAGGACGCAGGTGAGGAGACACCTGTTTCCACTTAGACTGTCACAGCAAACAGATAAAAAGGGGAAAGAAAGGCTGCAGACCAGACGGAGGTGGAGGACAAGACAAGTTTTCAGTCAACTAGAACAAATCTGAAGCTCATTTTACTTGAACAAAGTCACAGTCTGTTTTATTTCACAGCCAGGTGGGAAAGTTCCTCCACATCAAGAATCTGAGGTTAAAAACACGCAGGTACATGGACGCTGAGTCTTCTTGTCACAGAAGATACGATTGATATTTGACTTTTTGAAGGAAGCTTAAGATACTTTTCCTCAGACAAGTCTCATTATTTCAGCGCGTTCATCAGCAGCTGTTTGAACTTCTCCAAGTCAACTGTCTTCATGATGATGGCTTTGTGTGTCTTCTTCAGCATTTCCATGTGATCTACAACCATCATGCCTCTGGTGTAGGTCCCCTCCAACTCCACCGACACCGCCACCTGGTGGAGAAAGACAACGCTGAAACATCCTGACTGGTTTTCCAAAGAGCTGAGGCGTGAGTTTGCATTTAAATGAGCATTTCCTGTCTATGAAGAGAGAGCTATTGGTGATCAGAGGGATGAAGCAGAGTTTGAACCTGTTCGCTCTCTGTGATCAGAGCGTCATCGATGGCTGCAGCCAGAGCGTAGGTGTCACAGGTGTTAAATCCAGGTCCTGCAACCAGCTCCTTCTGATACCGATCTGTCTGAACCATCTGCAAGAAACATTAAAAGAACAACTGAGCTGGAGACGCTCACACAGTTTAATTTGAACTCTTGGTGAAATGAAACACCTTCATACCTTCCTGGTGTGTCTGGAGATCTTCTCCATGAAACGAGCCTTTTCTGTGTCCTGAGCCAGCCAGCGGTCACAGAACGACTGAGGGAGGAAAACACACAAACTTTTTTTGTTTGCCAGCTGATCCGATTTGAATTCTGATGAAATGACTACAGACCCACGGCAGGCTGTTCCTGCAGCTGAACTCCCAGCTGGCGATGTAGGTGGGGCAGGTGTAGCGGTCCAACACGATGTAGGCGGCTTCAGGATCAGCCACGAAGTTAAACTCTCCACACACGGTGGTGTTTCCTCTGGCTGAGTCAAACAGAGTGAATCAACACTCACAGATGATGGTTTGAACACATAAAAACACTCAGATTACTTACAGTCAGTGTTTCCTCCCATGATGTAAAGAGCCTTCAGCTTCTTGGGGAGGGAGGGGTCCAGTTGTACCGCCATCGCCAGGTTGGTGAGGGGCGCCGTGGCAACCAGACTCACCTGAACACAGAGAGAGAAACACTGATGTAAAGCTTTTGAATTTATGATGTCAGGATTTCAATCTCACTTCAAATCAGGAAGTCAGAATTTACACACAGTCAATCAAAAAACAGACACACATCACACATTTCTGTCTTAATAATGGATTTAAAAAGCACATTATTGAACCATCCTTACTTTTAGTTTAGGTAAATAGGAAAATAACAGGTTTTAATTCATCGTTCACTTGAATTATGATCACAGTGAGTGAGCTCCTCTTTTCAATAAAGATAAAAACAACAATTATCATCGAAGTTGCAGGAATTGCTGGTTGGAGCTTGTTAACACACAGGATTCACTGCCTGTCCTCGTTTACATCCATCGTTTAATTTGCCCCTTGTGGCCATAGTAAACCATTTCCTCGACTACCAGCTGATACTTTTATCTCATTTGTCAGTTTTGGGGCGTGACTGAGTCCGATTGACAAAGGCCGAGGCTGGTTGAGCAGGCGGTTCAGGCACAGACTAACATGCTTGTCAAGCTGTCAAACAGAGCAAGTAAACAAGAAAATTTTATCTTCATTCATCATCATCCAGGTGAGACGTCTCTTCATCACCACGGTCAACATGTATGATGATGAGGACGATGTGTGTGTCGTGAAGCAGCTTTTATGAACTTCTTTTGCAAGTGAAGCCTCAAAAAAAGATGCATTTGTTCCATAAAACAGGTCAGACCGGTTCAACATGAGCTGTTAAAGAACAAACACTACGAGGAACAAATTAGCTCGAAACCTGAGAAGAAAGATTCCCAAGATCACGTGGTGACTTGAATCCAGCAACAGAAACCACCTGAGAACGGCACAGTGACAAGAACGTAAGAAAACACAGGCAGAGTGCACGAGTTCTGCAGGGTTTCACACACCGCCGTGTTCTTCTGCTGGGTCAGAAGTAATTTACAAAAGCTGTTTCTGCACAAGTTTTTACATTTTTGCTAATAGATCAGGATTGCTGAGGAAAACATGATTTAAATTTAATCACAGGGTGTAAAACAACAGCCACATAGTTCTCACAGACTCACCTCTCCAGGGTTTTCTTCTACAATCCTGATCACGGCCCGCACTGCCTCTTCACTCTGCACCTTCTCCAGGCCTGGAGCGTCTGGATCCGGGGCGTCGCCCAGCCCGTCTTTTCCGTGGAAATCTCCAGCGTGGATTTTGCAGCCCAGCAGCGGCCCTGCAAAGCCCCGGAACACTGGGATCTGATGAACATCACAGGTTTCCCTTCATTCTACGTGCTGAAGCTGCAAAGAGCCACTTTTTAACCTCTGAAATGACAGAAACTCACATCCAGCCTGTCGCAGACTTTCAGGATGCGCAGTGTGTTCTTCAGGACGTTCTCCAGAGGGGTGTTGCCATGAGAACAGGTGATGCCCAGGATCTCCACGTCAGGGGCCGCGAGGGCCACCATGATGGCCTGAGCGTCGTCCACCCCGGTGTCCACGTCAAGGATCAGCTTCTTCTTCATCCTGAGTTAAACAATGGGAAAAACTTGAGGCCTGCAGGAGGAATTTTAATGTTGAGAACTTTGCAGGTGTCCTTCCTCCTGAAGCTGCTCTGTTTTTAAATGAACAATGAAGCTGATGACAAGTTTGGGATCAATCAGGGGGAACAGCACTGGAGTCTGCAGTTCCTCTCTGCTCTGTGGATCATTGAATATTTGAATGACCCACGTCAGACTTGTTTGACCGCAAATATCAGCTTTAAGCTCAGTGACACGGAGCGAGCCGGTGTGTTCATGTTGTTGGTTAAAACAAGCTTTATCCATCAGGTTAACGGTGATAAATTCATCATTAATCAGTGAAAGAACTGAGCAAGAAACAGTGTTGATTAGAGAAAACAGAGGTGAACTTACCTGTGAAAACAAAGCTTCAGCAACAAAAATGAAAAGTTAAATTTCTCTCAGCTTCTCTTGATACAAAAAGGAAATGTGGGAGGTTTTCTGCTGCAGCCAGAAACAAGAAACTACATGCATGTGTAGTAAACCGCCTCCAGCGCGGTCGAGGCCAGTTTGGGCTTCACTTCAAGTATTTATGTATGTAAAGGAATGTTTGTATGTTACATAACAGGGTTTAGACTCCGCCCCCTTCATTTAGAACTATGTGTATGCAAGGTTTTAAAATATCACTGTGACTTTAGATAAAAGGACAAAATGTAGATGTGGGTTTTTCCTTCAGTCTGCACGACAGAAATGACATGTTTGTGAGAAGTTTGATGCCTTCAGGGTATAGAAAAGAAACCGCTGTGTGTGTGTGTGTGTGTGTGTGTGTGGAGTTAGTGCTATGATCCACATGTCTCTGGGTGCGGTTGTGGTTGAAGAGCTGGAGACAAGATTGATTATAAACTCTTTGGAGCATCTAAGCTCTCTAGGGAGGTTTTGTACTCATTTTTTGTTAAATATTTGTTTCCAGGATTTTTGGTAAATCAGCTTGATAGATTTTAGAAAAAGCTGCTTTAAGATTTTCTAGTTCTTCTTGCTGTTTTTCTTCATTTATCTTAACATGTGGAAGAAGAGATTTTTTGTTTTTACATTTAAGCAGTGCAAAAGAAAGTTATCAATGTGTTTGCTTCTCCTTTCTTAAATGCTTCATTTGTGACCAGAAACATGGAGCAAAAATGTTTAAATATCATGTATGTACACTGTATTTACCCTGACCTGCATGCAGATGCTTCTCTAAAAATGATGTAATAACGGATTATTTTGCAGCAGCAGAATCGACCCTTTGTTCAGTGACTTTGCAGCCTTTTGCAGCAGAGATTAAATCTGACTCTGCTGCTTCATGGGATCTGGTTTGATCCTCTTTCTGTTCGACCACGAAGATTTAATTTAACTCAAATTACAAGCAAATGGACATGAAGATTCAGTCCAAACATGTCAGTGACACTCAAAGGCCTGAAACAATAATAACAACCTGCAGGTTTAAAATAAAGTGGCTGTAAGAGCTTTTTGTCTCCTCACAGAAAGAGACAAGACGATGCTGGTGTCACTTGAGTCCAATTTTAAAAAATATCACAGCTTAAAAAAGTAAGAAACTTCTCAGGAACCTGCAGCTTCATCCTGCTCAGCACGTCTGCAGAACTTCTTCATCCTTTGTTTTTCTCACAGTAACACAGTCAGTGTTTGACGGAAGGAGTCAAAGCAGATTGTATTGATAACTGTTAATAAAATAACAAGTCCGTGTTCACACATTTTTACTTGTTCTACATGTAGAATAAATTAAAACTCCAGCCAGTAATTAGCTTCTGATGATCCTGCTGGCAGATCGTTCCTGGCAGAAACATCATGTTCTTGTAACTAGCTGCGGAATCGCACAAGTCTTCTAATTATTTTTTTAATTAAAATGCATTCAAAGTGAATGTGACCTCAGACTTTTAAGCCTGAATGAGACTGAAACGACTGCAGAGCTGCATGTGTGCAGAAAATACATCCTTATTATTATAATTCACTGTTTTTCTTTATTTCAGTTTGCAGAAACTGTCTCAGACAGAACACAGAAAAGCCTTCAAAGTGTTTGGCTGTGCAGACAGTTCATTTTATAAATACTGACTTATCTTCTAAATGACTCAAAATAAAAACCATCAGCAAGAAAAGAGCAGAATCTCTCGTCTTTAATAGTAAAAACAATTAAAAAAAGAATTTAAAAAAACAGTAAACAGTATAAACTTTATTGCGTTTGATCCTGCAGGAGGACAAAAGTGGAGTTTAGAGTCCGTTCGATCGACAGAAACCTTCTGTGCTCTCATCTCGTTACCCACAATCCTCCTCTTCTTCCTGTGAGTCAGGCCTGGGCTTGGCCAGGTTGGCCCGGACTCGAGCCTGGTCCACGGCGTCCAGCAGGTTTTTGGAGTCCAGAGCCAAAGTGTGAGCAGCTGCTAACATCTGCCGCTGACACTCCTCCTTCAGCGACGTCACCGCGTTCTGCTGAGCCAATCGCATCTTATTGATCAGCTCCCCTAAGTCCTTGTTCAGCAGCTTCTTCGTGCCCTCGATCTGAGACGACGAGGAGAGAAGATCACATGATATAATCAAACATTTCTCCTTGTTGATTAGAATTAGAAAAATGTAAAATATTTGGATGATTTTTATAGAAAAGTGTGATTCAATAGAATAAACATCCACCTCTGTTGTGACGGAGCTGTGCAGGGACGGCAGGATCTCATCCACACTTTGGATCAGACTGCGGAGGGAGATACCCACCGCCTGGGGGGTTTGGGGGGGGGGGAGCAGAGACGTGATCAGAGGAAAAAAAAGGACAAAACATCAGAAT
>JAUZTA010043616.1:0-15537 GCA_034780835.1 Ctenochaetus striatus
AAAAGGGCTGGGGACACATATTTTCATTGGAAAATCATTAGAAAGTTTATTTTGCACAATATGTGACCTTTAAGCTATTACAAAGTGTAAATTTGCTGAAATTATGTCTGACTGTCTGAGCTCTGTGTAAGGAGTGAACTGAAATTGGAGCATACATTTGTATGTATTTTTGTATCCGTCATGGCATGTTGTTTAAGCTATTTGATGTAGCTGAGCTCAACACTTGTTTTTGTTGTAGGCTAGGTTTATCATTTTTATCATATGTTTTATGTTTTATTTTTAATTTATTACCAGTTCCACAGTCCAGGTCCATTTAAATAATTTAAAAAAAATCTGTGTGCACGAATAATCTTTTGGGATAACATTCTGTGCTTGAATAAATATAAGCAAAAAAAAAAAAAAAATATGCCAGCCACATGATGGATCAAACTGAGAGCAAACTCCTCTACTTGTTCTTCTCCTCCCTACAATGTGAATGGAATCTGTGCATTTTAAATTGATTTATCATAGACAAAAACTGATGGATTAATCAAGTTAAAAATAATTGTCAGTTGCTGTCCTAGTTGCAATACATTTACAAATATACTTATGAATTTAAATCCTTCAAAATGTGAAAAAAGAAAAATTGATTTTTGGCATTATTTTACCTCTTCTTCCTCTCCAAAGCTTGTCAGGTCCCAGACATAGTTGAGTCGCATCTGCCGTCTTTTCCAGTGCTCCATGAAGAGAACCGCTACATAACCAAACATACAAAGCACATCAAACACAGGCTCAAAGGCAAGCTTATTACATGTCTCTGGACTCTTTCTCTACCCCCATCTATAAAGCACAAGGAATGCTGAGTGTGAACATGCACTTTATATTATCAGTCAAGTTGTTTAAGCTGCATATGCATATTCTGCACATATCAAAGCATTTCAACAGCTGAGAAATGGCTGCATTTGATCAAATGATTATTTTTTGGTAAAGATTCTAAACTGTAAGGCAACTTGTAGAATTGTTATCTATTTAGGGTTCTGAATGAGACTTAAACTCATGAGGTATATTTGGAGATGTTATATATGATTGACACCTGTTGTGACAAATCATCAGCTTATACAGACTAAACTTACTGTATGGCAAGATGGGTCAGGGGTCCTTAAACTATTTCAGCTTAAAGTCAATGGGACAATTTCGTGTTTCTCCAGAACCCAGACTTACAAAGATACATTATTAATTATCATTCAAACAGCAACGTTTACACATTGCTGATGAAAAAAAAAATCCATACAAAATTTATTTATTTTTTATGCACGAAATACTTGCAAAAGTCTTTTTTTTTCTATCAAATCAGTTTCTCACCAACACATAAAGTATTTACACTATGAACTGGCCTGGTAAATGACAAAAAGCTTATTGTCATCCAACTGTCCCCACTTTTCTCATCCACTTTTTATTCCAACATTAATAACACAAACATGTTTCTGACTTTTTTGAGCATGGAAACAAATTCCCTTAACTTGTACAGTGGTAAAATTAACATCTTTTAAGCTGTAACGTTTTCCAACTATTTTCTTGGGGTACGATTATTCATGACTGAGACTTTGAGACTAGAGATAAGATCAAGACTGACTCATGTTTTTAACTTTTCAAGAAGCCACAAAGCTCTCCCTTGTTCTCATTTTACTCTGTCTAATCACAATTCCTTGCTTTTGTTGCCTATTTCCTCAAAGCTGATAAAAAGGTTCAAACCACCATTAAAATCTGTTAAAGTCAGACAGATGAAGCCACAGCAGCTCTAAAAGGCTGCTTTGAGTGGACTTACTGGCACATGTTAAGAGATGCTGCCACCTGAAAAACCACCTCAGTTTTGAGCACTATACATCAACAGCGTGACCATACATCAGCAAATGTGTTGTTGATGTGATATCCAACAGACAAAAAAACATTTACCAATCAGAAAGCTGAGGTAAATGGAGAGGTGAGGCCTCTATGCAAAGCCAAATCAACTGCCTTTATGTCATATCACAAGAGACTAAGACACCTCAACACTAACAACACCAGAAACACATGGTGAGGTAGAGTCAAAATATCACAAGCTACAAAAAAACAGTAGTGCCCTAATCACCTGTAGGACACATTGGCAGATAAGCTTATCCCATTTTCTGCTCTGACTCTATTCAACAAAGAGTCAAGAGTAGACTTTCTCCCAAACAACACAAGAACCAGCCTAAGGTGGAGCTGGTGAAATGATTTAGAGTTTCTAGGAACCAACATCACAAAGAACCTAAAACAGACATTGTGCATGTCAGTACTGACAAAAACCTGTCAAAATGACTTCATTTCTTTAGAAAACTTAGGCAATCAAAATTCCTGTGCCAAGTCCATTTTATTTTTTATTTTTTACAGAGGAGAGGGGAGGAGAGTGGGCAGCCATCAGTGGTGTGGATGGTAGTGTCAACAGGGGGGGCAGGAGCCACAGTGTCAAATCTGTTGAAAAACAGGCTGAGTTCATTGGCCCTGTCCATGCTGCCTTCAACTTCTTTGTTGCCAGCTAACCTGAAACTAGTGATGGTCCTCATCCCTCTCCAGACCTCTCAGGTGTTGTTCTGCTGAAGCCTCAACTCAATCTCCTGTACTCCTCCTTAGCCTCTCTGATCCTGACCTTCAAGCATCTCTGTATCATTCTCACCTTCTCCCTGTTGCCATCTCTGAAGGCCATCTTCTTCTCGTTCAGGATGGCTTTGATGTTCTTTGTTACTCATGGCTTGTTGTTTGGGTAACAATGAACAGTCTCAGTTGGAACAATGGAGTCCACACAGAAGTTTATGTAGTCAGTAATGCACTCTGTGAGCTCATCGATGCCCTCTCAGTTTGGCTCACAGAGTACCTGCCAGTCTATGGTCTCAAAACATCTCTTCAGTGTCTCATAAGCCCCCTCTGACCATCTCCTCACTGTCCTCGTGGTCACAAGCTGGATCTTCACCAGGGGCACATAACAGGGGCTGAGGTGCACCAGGTTGTGATCTGATCTTCCCAGGTGGGGAAGGAGGGAGGAGCTGTATGCATCCTTCACATTAGCATAGAGCAAGTCCAGGGTCTTCTCCTCTCTGGTGGGACAGCTCACATACTGAGTGAAGTTGGGCAGTACTTTGTCTATGGTGACATGGTTGAAGTCACCCGAGATAGCAATGAATGCACTCGGGTGTTCAGTCTGTAACCAGGCTATGGCTGAGTGGATGATGTCACACACTGAGGTCAGGTTAGCAGAGGGGGGGGGTCGTAAACAGTCACCATTAAAACATGGGAAAGCTTGCGGTGGAGGTAAAATGGTCGGAGTCCAACGGTCAAAAGTTCAATGTCCAGGCAACAGATATGCTCCTTGATAGTAATATGAACAGGATTGCACCAACGGTTGTACACAAGAAAGGCAAGCCCCCCTCCTTTACGCTTACTGCTCCCAGTGCAGTCCCTGTCGGCCCGAACAGGAAAAGGTAGCCCTCGATGGAAACGTTGTCATCAGGAATGTCCTGATGCAGCCATGTCTCCATAAAGCTCATCAAACTACACTCCTGGTACTCCCTCTGACTCAAGGCTAGCACCGTTAGCTCCTCCATCTTGTTAGCCAGCGACCTTATGTTGCCCATGGTAATGGAGGGGAGACACAATAGTAGCATCATCTACCCTTGTCTTCACCTGGTATGCCAATTGCATGGGTCAAGATGGCTCTGAAACTTATCAATCAGAATTTGTTTGACCAGCCACTCAAAAGTCTCCGTCACTAGTGAAGTCAGAGCCACAGGCCTCAGATCAGAGCCCTTTTGGGAATTTGATTTTAGTCATGGGTACAACAATAGATTCCTTCCACAGTTTTGGGATCTTTTGCTGGATAATTGATTATATCATTTTATTATATGATTATATGATTATATGATTATATCTGGCCCAGGGCTCTAATGGTACATTTGTGAAACATGGATCTTACAGAAAGGGTGCTGATAGTAGGCTTGTAGGTGGCAGTACAGTTGGAGGTTCACTTCATTTCTCCAGATGAATGACGCTAGCTTGGATCTTGTTAAGCCTGTCCCTTGTAGACTGGGTCTTGCAAAGTAATATTGAGGGTAGGCGTATGCGGCAGAGTTTCAAGAGCTTCAGTCTCTGTCTGACACCTCCCCATCTTCCACATTTTGGCACCTTACTTCTTTTATCCTGCCAAATATCAAAGTTCTAATGATGATGGGAGATCTCCACAACAGAATGATCTCCCATGAATATGTCCGGGAATGTGACTACTGTTGATCCCTTAGATTCAGTAAAAATCCTGAGAATACTGTATTTTCCCTGTGTGAAAGTGGCATGGATCAAACAAACTCTAGCCCATGACAACCAAAGTCCAGGTAGAGATCAAAAACAACAGTTCCATTTTTAAGAAAAAAAATAGTAGTCAGATCAAACAGTACAGCAGATGATGATCTTACACCGCAGTCGTTTCTGCTCAACCCCTCCATGGGCTGCAGTAAGCAGACAATCGACTCACAAAGTGGCGGAGAAGGCTCTTTCTTGGCTTACACAAAAATTACATTACAACTCCCACGGGGACGCACTCTCACAGCTGGACAACACAATCTTACACTCTCCAATAATAAGAGCTTGTGGGCCTGGTCCCTGAATTTGAACGTTTGAAAAGGCTATGTCTTCCCCCTGAAGTGCTGTGTACTATTCAGGGATGTGAGAGCTCCATTCACTACTGCATCTAACAATATATATCAGGTTTTAAAACACACAGTACTTTTTTGTCAACAAGTAGGTAAACACATTTAGGAATTATGAAGTTTTTGCATACATCCACACAAATATTGCTAATCTGTGGATGCAGTAACTTCAGAGTACATTTGGTTTTCATTTTATACCCCTTAACTGGCTCTACCATAGGCTAATCCCAGTGGCTGTCGAACTGTGACTCTGCTAAACACAAGCTTTGTTTACACACATAACACCTTTCTGGTCTGAAACCCTGCTGCTACTAACAGATGGCAGCATGTTTGGTTGGAAATAAGAGAATGAGGCCCTAGTGTGTGTGTTTGTATGGATTACCATTGCTGAATCCAAGTCTTTCATGTGCACTTTTGACTTTGACTGGTGTTAATGCTTTCTTACCCCAGAGAGCCATGAAGATGGAGAAAAAGACAGTGGCTGGATTGTCAAACAGGTGGCTGGCCCTTGCTGTACCACAGGCTGTCACCAACTTCCAGTAACTGCAGGCGTGGTCACACAGTGGACACATGGTGATGTTGTTCCTGGGATCACAAATCTCCATACTGGCAAAACAGGCATGGTCAGAAGAGATAAATCATTGAAAGGCATAATAGAGGACAGGAAGATTTTGTTATAGCATGTCAGTTTTGATAAGTTAAATGAAAAGGCCCATTCCTGAGCTTTGCAGACTGCAAATCAACATTTAACTTTAAATAAACAATGAATTTAACTGAATATTTTAGTTCTTTAATTTTCTTCAAATTTGTAACAGAAATAAAAAGGTGGGACAAATGAGTACGTTGATGTGGAAAAAGAGAACACAACCAGCAGGTCTCACTCCTCAAATAGCTGGTTTCACTCAGGTCTTCCAAAAATAAAATAGAGACACTACACGTGCATTATAGGATGTTAAAAACGCACAGCAACACAGTGAATGCACTGTACGACAGTGGCAGATATTCCACTTTCCCAAGAAGCCTGACCTAGTCCAAGTAGCTGTATGGTCAGTTTTGTTTTTTTAAGGACAGAGACCTGCAACCCAGAACAGTGATGTAACCTTGTTGATGCTACT
This sequence comes from Ctenochaetus striatus, assembly GCA_034780835.1. Classification (NCBI taxonomy): domain Eukaryota; kingdom Metazoa; phylum Chordata; class Actinopteri; order Acanthuriformes; family Acanthuridae; genus Ctenochaetus; species Ctenochaetus striatus. Next base: position 5,807 of record JAUZTA010043616.1, read on the forward strand.
GTTGAAGCAATCGAATACTACACAAGTTCTACCTAGTTTCATAGACATTTTTGTCAAAACTAGTGTTGCAAAGTAAGTAAGGATAAAAGCAGAAAACAGTTAACTTTTTAGGAGAGCCTGCATTTGTAGAAAGACACCACTGCAGTGATGATGGCTACTCAACAATCCGGTTGTTCTCTGGATTTTTCAACAGAAGATATATGAGGTCTTTAAGGTATCTTTGTAGGTATCATTGTTATCCCCAAAGGGAAAGTGGTCTTCAGCCAGTGTAAAACAAAAAAGATAGTCTGTGAGAGATCTGTAGATCTGTAAGATGAACCTGACTTCTCCCAAAATCTGATGGAGAAGAGAAACTTTTGGAAAGGCAAGCAAAGAAGCATGTTGGCTGGAGCCTTAGAATCGGTCCTTTTTTTTGTACTAGCATTAATATAATCTTTTGCCCCAACTCCTGTGCCGTAATTTGTAGCTGTAAAAGCTGTATGTTGGTTTCTCATCTGCAACTACAGATCTGTTGAAAATCTTTTGAACTCAGAACTCTACTGACCAGCACTGATAAGCTATCTATGCTGAAAAGGTCTAGCACGCAGCCAGGACACACACACACACAAGCCAGAGTCGCACTGATCAGTATGTCATTTCATACTGCATTTCTATTGGTTGGTTAGGTGATGTGGGTCACAGCAGCAGTCAGGTCATCTCAAATTTCTGACACTGTCAGAATTTAATCGCAGATTTTATGGCAGACCTTCTTTGCAAGACTGTGACAACGCCCATCCTTGAACCTGTCTCACAGTACAAGATAGGACCACCATCTTAGAGCAAAGACCAAAGATACTGCCACATTTTTGTGGTTATGTTTCATCCGGGACAGCTAAAAAAATCACACAGTGTGTAGCCTTGGAGGCTACATCTATCCTTTACAGGCTCCAGAGATAACAAAAAAAATTAGGAAATTTCATCAGCTCACAATGCTGGCTTTTTTTAAGGGCAGAGTTCTACTACAGTTAAGACTTTTAGTTTAGCCAATTTTAGTTATTTATATCAATAGAGATATAAAGATAAAGATCATAAAGATATCCTATTTCTAGATGTATATATCCATCACCGGTTAACAGTTCAAATCACACAGAGACAGCTATGTGGTTTGGTATAAATGGTACCATGTATTAGAGAAATGTAAAAAAAATAAATCAACAAAACAATATTTACCAAAAATAATTCTCATTCCTTTGAATGGCCATTCAATACACTTTAAAGGCAAAATGAGTATAAATAATATGCAGAGATTTCAAAGTTCTCTGTTTAACAGGGTTTCACAATAGTCACAGTTTTTATCTTCCCCAAACACAAAACACAAGCAACCTATATAAATATCCCACCCCAAACTCATACAACCCACTTCCGGGTTATGAGAAATTATCCATATGAATCATCATTAGGTACCAGTTCAGTCTTTTGTAGTGATTGGTGTGTTGGTGGGTGTATGTAAGAATAAGATGAGAAGAGTTTCCTTATGTTTCTAAGAAAAGAGTTTCCAGGCTGCAAGGAGCCTCCTACCCGGACCGGCAGGAGTGAGGTGGAAGCTGTAGTTCAGTGTTACTTTTCCGGTTCAGGTTAACTTCCTTGGTAGCTCGCCATCAACCTGGCCTCAGCTTGCATCAAGCTACAACTTCGGACACTCAAGACAGATGACACAGTGGTAAGCGGCTCCTGCAGCAACTCCATTCAGACCGTGGTTCGGCAGTAGCAAGCCACCCCCTCCCTCCCCCCGTATATACTGCACTGATTGGCAGCAATCGGTCACACGACGTGATGTGAGGTTAGACTCTAAAGACAAGTTTCTTGAGCAGCAGCACTGAGCAGCAGCACTGAGCAGCAGCACTGAGCAGGAACAGGTTTTCTGTTTTTTTTTTTCACTTTTTTGGATTTTATTTCTATCAACCTTTGCGTATGTTTATTGTGGTTGATATGGACTGACGTCACATTATCTGAAGAAGTGGATGGACAGCTTGAATGGTGATATTTGATGGATTCGAATCAGGCCTGTAGAGCAGCCAAGCTGTAATCCAGCAACCAGGCCAGGCCTTATACCTGAAGGAGGCCTCCTCTTCCAGCAAGCTGGGCAAAGGCCCTGTAGCAGCCCTTCCATCTATCCATCCAACAGGCCAGGCTCAGACCCTGCAGCATATATTCATCAAAACAGGCCCAGGCCCTGCAACAGCCATCCATTCATCTACCACACCCCAGGTACTGTAGCAGTTTATTCATCCATCAGGCCAGGCCTAGGTCCAGTTGCTGCCCTTTACCAACCAGGCCAGCCCAGGCCAATCTTAAGATCTGTTGCAGACCATTCAATCAACAAGACAGTAAGAATGCCAAGTGGAAGAAATAGCACAAGGGGTAAAGACATGACAACTGGAGATGACCTGGAGGAGATTAAAAGATCTCTGAATTTCATGTCGGGTGAGCTGACAAAGTTAACATCACAACAGTAACATCTAGTTGGACTGATGGAGGAAGTAAAAATGTTGAAAACTATGCTTACAGAGAAGGACAGAAAACTACTTATGCTGGAGCAAAGGGTGGACGAACTGGAACAACACATGAGAAGAGACAATGTGGTATTAACAGGCTTGGAAACTCGACACCGCACCTATGCTCAAGCTACGGCAAACTCGGACATGACAGAAGATGCCCCGCAGGAAGAGCTGCTGACCTTGGAGCAACAAGTGGTGGGCTTTCTACATAGTAAGAACATTAACATTCAAAGTGATGCTATTTCTGTTTGTCACACTTTACCAAGGAAGACTGAAAAGACAAAACCAGCCATCATCATAACATTTATTAGTCGAAAGCAGAGAAATGATGTGTTGATGCAAGCAAAGAAACTGAAAGGTACCAATGTATACTTAAATGAACACTTAACAAAAAGAAATGGGGACATCGCACGAGAGGCAAGGATGTTAAGAAAGCAGAAAAAAATCATAGCAACATGGACCCGAAATGGCAATGTATGGATTAGAGAGCAAGAAGGGTCTCAGGCCAAGATAATAAGAGATCTCAAAGAACTAGATACATTTAAAAGAGGATAATGAAGTATAGTAATGAAGACTGTTGTAACAAAAGTAACTGATACAAGAGTCTGATAATAGGTTGAAGAGTGGAAACAGAATAGATTTTTATACACAAACATGGATGCACATATAAAGCAAATTATAGATTCAGAGAGTGATAAAATATATGATGTAGACAAGGGTATAAGCCAAAATATAACTTCTATTAACACCAACTGTGAATATTACACTGAAGAGCAATTCAATGATAAAGTAATGTTGAATGGAACTCTGTCTATGATTCATTTCAATAGTAGAAGTATAAACTGTAATTTATTCAAAATAAAAGATTACTTACATCAGTTTAAAAATAGTTTCAGTGTAATTGCTGTGTCAGAGACATGGTTAAAGGATGGGGATGTGGATGGTTTTCAGATAGAAGGATATAAACTGTATTATGTAAATAGAAGAAATAAAAAAGGTGGTGGGGTAGCTTTGTATATAAATTCAAATTTGAAATGTAATATTGTTGGTGATATGACAACTGTTGTTGACAATAATATGGAAATTATCACAGTAGAAATTATTAATGAAAAAGAAACAAATGTTATAATAAGTTGTGTTTATAGATCACCAGGTTCCTGCATGGAGACATTTACAGACAAAATAATGGAGTTATTTGATAGGAGGTCTACTAAGAGTGTGTTTATATGTGGAGACTTTAATATTGATCTTGAAAATCCAAGTTCACTGAATACAACAAGTGAATTCATAAATTCTATGAATAGTTTGAGTTTGTCCCCACTGATATCTAAAGCAACAAGAATCACATCACAAAGTGCTACTATTATTGACAACATTTTCACTAATGCAGCAGATGGAAAAATAGTGAGTGGGATCTTGATAAGCGATGTAAGTGATCATTTACCTGTATTTGCTGTTTACAAAAACAATCAATATAATAAAATAAAAATCATCCCAGAAACAAAAATAAGAAATAGATCAAAAGAAGCCTTGGAGGCACTGAAGGAAGACCTTAAAAAACAGAACTGGGATGGTGTATATGTAAACGATGTAAATGTAGCTTATGATTCATTCATGACGTTATTGATAGGCTTGTATGAAAAAAACTGTCCATTTAGGAGGCTTGCCAAGAATGATGTTATTGGAAAACCATGGATGACTAAAGGACTTCAAAATGCCTGCAAGAAGAAAAATTATCTATATAGATGTTTTCTAAAATTAAGGTCAAAAGAAGCAGAGGATAGGTATAAAAAATATAAGAACAAATTAGTATGGATAATAAGAAGACATAAAAAGGAATACTATGGTAATTTGCTAAATAAAAATAAAAACAATATAAAGGCTACATGGGGAATAATAAATAGTGTAATAAAAAAAGATCAGATAAAACCAGCATTTCAAAATTATTTTGTGAAAGCAAATTGTGACATTTATGATAAAACTGAAATTGTAAATGAGTTTAATAATTTTTTTGTAAATGTAGGTCCGAGTCTTGCAGCAAACATACCAATAATAAAAGATTATGCATATGAAAGCATGGCAAAGGACAATGTGAATAGTATTTTTCTTGGTAGAGTAAAAAAAGAAGAAATATTCAGTATTGTTAAAAGTTGTGCAAGTAAAAGATCCACTGACTGTGTAGGCATGGACATGATGTTAGTTAAGAACATAATTGATTTGATTATTGAACCATTTACATATATATGTAATTTATCATTTTCAACAGGGGTTTTTCCAGAAAAAATGAAAATAGCGAAAGTAATTCCACTTTACAAAAATGGAGAAAAACATGTTTTCTCCAACTACAGGCCAGTATCCTTGCTTCCACAATTTTCAAAAATATTAGAGAAATTATTTGTAAGTAGGTTAGACAAATTTATTAACAGATATAATATTTTAAGTAATAGTCAGTATGGATTCCGAACTAGTCATTCAACATCAATTGCACTTATGGAACTAACTGAGGAAATATCTACTGCAATTGACAAGAAACACTATTTAGTTAGTATTTTTGTTGATCTCAAAAAGGCCTTTGATACCATTGATCACACCATACTTCTTCATAAACTCAGTAAATATGGGATTAGACGGGTGGCACATCAGTGGGTTTCAAGTTATTTAGAAAATAGAAAGCAGTTTGTGCAGATGAATGATGTAAAATCAGAATTATATGATATCAAGTGTGGAGTACCTCAAGGGTCGGTCCTTGGGCCCAAAATGTTTATTTTGTACATTAATGATTTTGTTCAAGTATCCAAACTGCTTAAATGTATTTTGTTCGCGGATGATACAACCTTATTTTACTCTGGGGAAGATCTGACACAGGTGTTGAATGTGGTTAAAAAAGAATTTAAAAGACTGAAAATATGGTTTGATGTAAACAAACTGTCACTTAATCTGGAAAAAACAAATTGTATGATATTTAGTAAAAGAGGTAAAGACACTGAGGCTTCAATTAGTATAGATGGTACTGAGCTTAAGAGAGTGAAGGAAACTAAGTTTCTAGGTGTTTTGTTGGACGAGAATTTGAGTTGGAAATCACATATAAATTATACAAAGGTAAAAATATCAAAAGTAATTGCAATGTTACACAAGACACAGGATTCATTGGATGTTAAAGCATTGTATACTTTATACAATTCCATGATTGTTCCATATCTGACCTACTGTGTTGAAGTTTGGGGAAATGCCTGCAAAACATATACAAAGTCTATTTTTATTTTGCAAAAAAGAGTTATTCGATTAATTACTAGAAAACAATATAGAGATCCAACCAACTCATTATTTCTTCAGTTAAAAGTGTTGAAATTTTATGATTTAGTCGATTATTGTATCTTGCAATTTATGTTTAAAGCACATAAAAGATTGTTACCCATTAATCTTCAGAAAAGATTTGAAAAAAGAGAGAGTAACTATAATTTAAGAGGAATAGAGATTTTAAAAAAAACAAAATTTAGGACAAAAAACATGGGTTGTTGTGTTTCTGTTAAAGGGGTTAATTTATGGAATAATCTAACCAAAGAAATTAAACAATCCATATCAAAATTTACATTTAAAAGAACATTAAAGGTCAGTATGTTACATAAGTACCATTACCATTTTTGTAATTGATGAAATCTCTCAAACATTAACATTATTAGTATTATTTTGGTGGTTGTTGCTTGTTGTTGTTGTCATTAAGAATCAAAAAGAATTTGAGACCAGCAGTGTTGATGACAGCTGTTTTATTTTATTATTATATTGTTGTGAATTATGTTGATCATTGTGTTGTTGTTTTGTTGTTTTTGAAATATTTTTTAAGTGTCTAAAAGGGGCAGATAATATAAGATTTTTCTTCTTTCTGTTCCTTTTCATTCAATTATATGCTTATATGTTTGTATGAAAATGTTTTATTTCAGATGTATGAATGAAATAAATAAATAAATACTAATACTAATACTAAAAAATGTGATAGCAGAATGTTGTAAGCGCAGCAGTCAGGTCCAAAAGCACCATGACCATAGAGTTACCAAAGTCAGCAGTTAGCAGCAGGTCATTAATAACTCTTAGAAGGGCTGTTTCAATCTGTGCAATGGCAGACTTCAAAACCAGATTGAAACTTGTGTCATAAACCTATTTTAACTTAATTTATTTTGGTCTCTTCTAACTTGCACTTTCATTTTTAGAATTCTTTGCTATGTACACTTTTCATACATATTCCTGCAGGGTTAGAAAACAAAGAGAGGAGTCATACTCATACTATGTCCCTGCCTCAATGCGTACACCATCAAAATTAGATACTTGATACTGGATTTATTACAAACAAACAACAAGTTTTCTGGTTTGGACAATACCCCCAGAAATGTATATGGTAAGATAGTTCATTGTCCACGCTGTTTCTATCAGTGAGTAACAGCTAAATAACAGAAAAGTCGCTCGTATAATTCAAAACAGTTCATCATTACCAAGAGCTATATCCTGTAAAGTGGTTAGATAGTTCAATCAGCAAATCTCTAAAACAGTTTCAACAAAGACTAAATGCAGTGAAGTCATGCATGTACAAATACCTTTCAGAAGAGCAATGGAGAGCTGATCTGTGTTCAGATTGTTGACATATTTTCCCAAATAAGTGTTTAGCACCCAGGCAGCAAGACCCTCCAACATCCTTGTGGCTCAGGGATGATGATGATTACTTTAAAGTGTGGGAAGAAGTTGTGTCTCTGCAGAAGCCCACACACAGGAGGTCTGTCACAGGAGGACACAACTTTTATTTATCTTTTCAGATACTGGTTTTGATAAAGGCATGATATTTCTAAGTTGATCAAAACTCTGTCTTGATTGTCCAACTTTGGAGGAGAGCTCTCATTTGCCGTTCATTCATGGGCCAACCATTTAAAAAAGTTACTTCATGATGATTTGTCTTAAAGAATAATTAGTTGTTCACAAATTTTGCACACAAGGCCACTGCCTAATAAAATCCCACAACCGCCTGAAAGCCCCATACTATTTATACATGGATGTACACCCCTATGTCATAATAATTACGATATTTTACCGCCTATTTGACGGTTACTTCTAACGAGTCCGAACGTTCAGGAGTAACCTATTCTTACTGATACGAACCAGAAAAGTAATTATATTAGCAACAATTCGGACATCAGACTAAAATTATCTGAGGCCGATTCATTAACGACAGTTAACACCAAAAGTAGATGAACTATTACGGTAGTGTCTAGTCACACTCGATGACTCACCCAAGGCCGACGTCACTTATCCGACATGGGCGAACAATCATTAAAAGTTTTCCTTACTTTATGATACTCATCTTAAATGAGGTGATGATGACAAGCTTCGTGTTTAAATAAAGTATCATCAGCAGTGTTAATGTCTCACAGCTAAGGAGTTAGTCACAGCTCTTAATTGACTTATCCATTAAATTTTGCGGAGCCCATGTTGATGTCAGTTAAATTTTACTATTATCATGTGGTCATTTCTTGAAAAACAACACTAAGGACAAGACCAACGGTACTTTAACTGCAGAACGTTACCGTAATCTGTCTGGGAACTTTGCTCGACATGAATACATCAAATTGATAACAACAAAATTAAAGTAACTGTTGACTTGTAGAAAACTCCACCATCTGCACTCAACACAGAACAAGTGCTTGTGATGACGGACAGTGCAAGGTTGTAATCCAATTTAGCTAGCCACTTGGCTCAAACTAGCATGCAAAGATTGAACGCTCTTGGTCAAATACAGACAGCTGACGGTTAAACAGACTTGAAGGTAAGACTAACCGTATTCGTTTTCATAGAAAACACACCTAATCATCCCTAAATAACATGGTTGTTGTGTTTAGAGAATTTAGAATTCTGTGTCGCAGCAACAAACTTCCTCATTGCGTTGAACTTCCTTTGACTCTTTCCCGTCACGTGAAAAAACACAAACCATTCATGTCACAGACATACATACGTCTATGATTCCTGTAATGACGACGACGACGACTTCTTCTTCTTCTTCTTCTTCTTCTTCTTCTTCTTCAGGGCGGTTGGCATCTAGCTTAACGTTGCATTACCCCCACCTTCTGCTCTGGAGTGTGGATCGTAGACTACTTTATATCCCAGAAAAAACCCTATATCCATTTACAGAGCATACAGTAGGCCTACCCTCACCCATGCCCCGCCACCTCCACACAGTGTAGTTTTTCATGTGAAGTCCTGCACCACTAATTACTTTAGATCATTTTCTATAATCTCTCCTCCCTGTCCTACACTTTCTACACCTCAAATTTATATGCTGACTCCTTTTCCCAACACTCCTCAAACAATACAGTTTCCTCTCTCCTGTGACCATTCTCTACCCTAGCAACTTTGACATTCTGTTGAATTAGTAAAAATGTGTTTCCCTGCTCTCTTTGTCCCATTTGTCATGCCACACTTTGGTTGTCCCCATTTTATTAAATGGGGGCATGAAATAGAAATTGCTTTAAAAAAACACCTTGTCCATGTCACCTCCCAGGCTCAGTACATGTCATTATATACAGTGCAGCAAAATGTTAGACAGGCAAATATGGCACTTTTCTGCATGTTTAACACATAAATGAGTGGAATGTTATTACAGGGATGTTATTCTTGTGGAATGGAAAATATTACAAGAAAGGGGTAACAGTTCAGTGTAAGAAATCTGTCATGTTTTGTTTGTGAGGTAATTTCTCTGTGAAATTAAAGGCAAAAATATTTTTTGGTTGTTATTTTTTTTAATTATTTGAACTCAACTCCACTATACAATCACTTGTTATTATAACTGTACAGAGTCATGTGTAATTTGGACACATGTATTAGTATGGGTAATCCTTAAAAAGCTATGGAGTCACTATAACACTATACACTATAGTGCTATAACAGCCCCAACTCATTAGATGTTCTTGTGTTGATTCTTTTTTTCTTTTTCTTTTTTTGTCACCCCAAGTCCTCTCACTCTACTTGTAGGTTCCTTAAACTATCTGTGTAAATATTCATTATATTCCTTCATCAAAAAATGATGCAGAATGCACTGGCTAAATCTAGCCAGCGGGAGACAGACAGGTGTCTCAATGTTGAAGTGTACCGGAAACCCACACATACGGATCAATATTTACTTTTTGATTCCCACCATCCTCTGCAGCACAAGCTGGG
>JAUZTA010043814.1:0-15188 GCA_034780835.1 Ctenochaetus striatus
CCCATCAAAATCCAATCTGTCCCCGGAGTTGAATAACGGCTATAAAGAGGCTAACAACAATTGTAGGAAACATAATGTTATGTCTGTAAATGTACTTTTTGTGAACAAAAGGAATATATATATATACACACACACACCCACACACACACACACACACACACACACACACACACATATATATACATATATATGTATATATATGTGTGTATATATATATATATATATATATATATATATGTGTGTGTGTGTATGTATATATATATATATATATATATATATATATATATATATATATCTCATGTAAGTGTAATTTAGACATAAAAGTGTAATGTAAGTGTAATTTAGACATAAAAAAACTGATTTTAGTCAAAATGTCAGTCAGTTTACAATAGCTCTTTAATGTAAATTTGTAGGTCAACTACAATGATATGGTGGTGGCAAGACTAAATGTCTTTTTTAGCAAGTTGACTGATCACTGTGTGGTCTCATTTTTGTTGCTTCAAAAGGAAATTTCAATGGAGATGCCAAAGATGACAACTTGAAACCGGACAATACACCAGCTGCCAACACTAATGAACTAGGAGAGAGCTGGAAAGTTCCCGATCCACGGCCTGAGTGAGTCACATCACAGACTACATAAAAAAAGATCCATTTTCCAATTTGAATGTTGTTGGGTTGCTGTTTAACTCCTTACACAATAAAAAAGAAGGAGAGGCAGTGTTTTACTGAGTTGCTTTTATTGTGAAACTTCTGCACAGGAAGTTTAACACTGACATTAACTTAATAAGATTTGAGCCAGACATAAATTTTTAACAAAAACTGTATTTATTTATGTTTAAAATTTCCGGCATTTAATGGTAATGACTACAGCAAGTATTAGGTTTTATTGGCTTAACAGTGATCACCACAAAAGAAAGTGACAGCAATTGTGAATCATTAGTGAATGAAAACATGATTTCTTTGAGATCCATCAAAGGTGGAAATGTTTGGTTTTGCAGTATTTACTAATTGAGCCATTAAGCCATTGAGCCATAGTAATCTGGCCCACATGTTTTGAGACATAATGGTCTGACATAAGTGCTGGACAGAGGGTTCATTACTTTTTTCCACTCGAATATGTACACTATCTTTTCTCCAGCTGCACCCATGGTGGAGGACAGGAAGACTGTGATAAAAAGGTTGAGGAAGAGGCCAAGAGGCCAACCAGCTGTGGAATGATTACTGATCTCAATGGTATGAAACAAACAGACACACAGAAACATAAGTAACTTCAATGGGAGAAAAGGTAACGATGCCAAAAATAAAGTTTGAGAAACTAATTAAGGTCTGACAGCATCCACCCTCTTTATGATTTTATTGTTCAAACAGGTTTGATGATGATTAACTTTCTAAGCTCTATTGCAGGCAGTCAGTACTCAGAATGGTTTGCAATGTAAATGCAGAGTGTTAAGAGCATTTGACATTTGGCTTACGGGCTCTGACCTCAACTTTTCAATCAATCAAATCAATCAAAACTTTATTTATAAAGAGCTTTTCGTACAAAACATGTAATTCAAAGTGTAAAGTGCAAAGTGCTTTGCACTGACAAATAAAAACATTCCCCCAAACCCACCCACCCTCCTGGTGCAGAGGGCTCCCCCAGAGGAAACACTGGAGATCCTAATGATAAAATAATAAAAATATGTAAAAACTACAATACAACTAAAGGTTAAAAACTAAAATATAGTCTAACTAAAAATTAAGATAGGAAAGAATACACTTCATAAATAATTACAAAATGCAGGATTAAATAAATACATGTCATGAGTAAAATAAATATTAGTCAAAAGCTAAGCTAAAAAGGTGTGTCTTGAGCCTGTTTTTAAAAATGTGGATGTTCTCTGCGTCCCTGAGGTCCTCTGGCAGGCTGTTCCATAAGCGAGGGCCGTAGCACTGAAAAGACGCCTCGCCATGTGTGTGTGTTCTGACTTTGGGAATGACTAGAAGCCCCCTGCCAGAGGAGCGCAGGGTCCGCGAGGGTTCGTAGGGTAAAAGCAGTTCCGAAAGATAAGAAGGCCCAAGACCATTAAGACATTTAAAAACCAGTAAAAGAACTTTAAAATCGATCCTAAAACACACGGGGAGCCAATGCAGCGATTCTAAAACCGGTGTAATGTGGGCCCGCCCCCTGGTCTTAGTCAGAACACGTGCTGCTGAATTTTGTAATAACTGTAAACCAGTAATATTCTTTTTGGGAAGACCAGAGTAGTCTATACGACTGGTTATAAAAGCGTGCATCAGCGTCTCCGTGCTGAGATGAGATGATTAATGGAGTATGAACAAGGATTTGCAGCACAGATTTATATTTATTCCTTAAACTTTTACAGTCTTTTAGAGTTAAACCTCTGTAGTCTTTGAACAGCATCACTGTGAGAATTTCACTGTACAATAATAGTAAAATACTGGGAGCAGATATGCCAGCATTTTACTTTTATTTTACAGTGCATCTACTGTAGTTAATTAAACAGTATATCACATATATTGTATCATAGTATATGACAGTAAGATTACTGTGTTTGACTAAAAATAAATTGACAAGCAATACTGACATAAAGTGAAGTATGTGGATAACACCAAAACCTTTACAAAGCTGTGTGTGTGTGTGTCAGTGGAGCTGAGGTGGTTCCTGTAAACAACACAGAGAACTTAACGTGGATATCACAGACCACAGTTGTAAAGACAGGTCACAAATAAATCGTGTATTTATATGGCTTATTAGCAATGTAATGGAACTGCGACCATATTTTATTATAGAACCTCTTGTTGTAAAATGACTATTCATAATAATTTTGTATTTTGAATACAAGAAACAAACACTCTTTCCAATAAAAAAAATAATGTGGGTTTTACACAGGCTTTAACTTCAGATGCTCAATTCAAAAAGCATCAAGAACATTGTAACACTTAATCAATTTAGCAGTAGTGCAGAGTGAAAATGCCTCTGTTGTAAGTGGTCACAAATCAGGCCTCTCATAAATGACAAGAAGTCCAGCCAGACTAATGTAGTGAAGTAGAAGTATAAACGGTATTTAACTTGCACCTCAGGATGGATATAAATTTTTTTATACCCTGTAATGCTGAGCTAATTTTGTAGTAACAAACAAGTGACTAATTATTTCTGATGTCAAGTTTGGTCTGCAAGAACCAAAATTGTTGCTCCAGTCTGATGGAGTCCTACGGAAGCCCTAAGCGGACATGGTTTATTTTTTTTTATGAGCCATTTTCTCGTTATAACGAGATAATAACTTGTTATCTCGAGAAAACAAACTTTGTTTTCCCAAGATATTAACTTGTTATCCCGAGAAAACAAACTTTGTTTTCTCGTGATAACGAGATAGTAACTCATGATCTCCTGCGGATTTATAGAAGAAGAAGAAGAAGTGGTGGGCGGATGATGTGACCGCAGGTGCCGCCATAGGCATACATACATAGACGCCGCATTGAGCGGGTTGGCCCATTGCTGCGAAACATCGGTGTGTCCGCCATATTGGATGTGGCAGATCTGCCCCATAAACTAATGCAAGGAAATGGACCGAACTTCATAAAGCGCCTTTCTACAAAGCGATTTAAGTTAATACCTTTTATTCACCCAGTCATACACACACTAATATATTTGGGAAGCAAATAGGCATCAAAAACAACGCATGTAACTTTTAATGTGATGATTATGAATGCTTACTCCTTATATGTTTAGGACATAGGTAAGCATCAAACCAATGTATGCATTTTTCTAATGCTTTTATTAGTTTTTACAGCTAACAATGTATGTTACACTGTTATTGTGATGATAAATATTGAAATATTAATATTAAGCATCTGTGTTTCTAATAACCAGATCCTGAAACGAAATTCAGATAGAAATTAAAATGTAGAGATGAAACGTTTAAGAAATAAAAATAAAATATTAAAAAATATGTGCACGTAGAGAGAGAGAGCACAAACGTTTACATTTAACTGATTTTTATTAACCATTTTGATATTCAGTGATTGATGAACATATATACATACATATATCCAGGGGTGGAAGTAATTAATTACAAATACTCAAGTTACTGTAATTAAGTAGTTTTTTGGGGGTATTTGTACTTTTATGAGTAGATTTTCAGGTTTGTACTTTTACTTGTACTTAAGTAATCATTATACCATGTAATCTACTTAGTTACTTTTAAAATCATAGTTGAGTACTGAGTTCAATTTTAATTAATATCCAGACCTTTTATCTGCATTGTTGTAGCCAAGAAGGTGATTTGTTAGCAAACAAGCCAACGAAAACCAAGACAAAACAAAACAAAAAAAGGATGTTAATGATTGATCTTTAATTGATTTTGCGTTATGTTTTCACTGCATATGTCTGAACATATATACATACATCTCTCTGTACCGGGGGGCATTGATGAACATATATACAACACTGGGCACAGGCAGAGGTTCGGTCTCTTGGACTAGCTGGTCTCTGTGCCTTCTTTGAGGACTGAGACGTTCGGTAGCCACAGGCTAAAGTGAAGACAAAAATACATCACTGATTCCTTCACATTCAGAGAGGGAAAAACCTTTTCAGCATAGTGTGGCCGAAGGCCTATACACCTACCCTGTGGAGATGAGGTGGGAAACTGAATAATGAAGGAACAGCTCCATCTCTTATCCTGACTGTCTGACCTGTCCTGTCAAAATCCTCCGGTCTGAAGTGCTCACTGCAGAGCATGGATGACCAGCAGAGAACCCCTCCCGTCTGACAGCTGTTTCCCACTGCTTTCTCAGCTCTTCATTTTTGGGAAACCTACATAGTATGTGAAAAGTTGGCTAACCAATGTAGTTAAATAGGAAAGACTTCTTCGTTGTTTGGAGGCTGGTTTCACCGCGGGAATCCACAGTATTATGCGCAGGACTTCATAGTATTAGCCACAAAGTCAGCAAATTCTGTTCGTAAAATTATGTTAGAATGGTCAAATACAATCAAAAGTATTTTTTTCAGTCTAAGCTGTGGAATCAAAATATATTTTATCAATTTGCTTTATCATATACTCATTTTAAAAACTTGTGATTTAATTAATGCAAACTTTTTAAAGATTAGTTCCTCTTTTTTAATAGTTTTCTCTTCCAAACTGCTAAATCTACCAACTAAACTTCTCCCCCAAAGCTGGCTTAATGCTTCTTTAAGTGATGCATGCTGGGAACATGTCTGCAGACACTTGTGACCCATAAGCAAAGAGGAGAATGAACATGAAAAAAGAATAAGGCTAACGTTTCCTCACTTGCTAACATACAAGCCATGCAGTCTGCACTCAACGTTTTTGTGCTCATCAAGTTGCTAAATCAACTTGATTAATATTAATAATTTGTCTGAGGTTTACACAGCTTGTATTTTAGGTCTTACTGTGTTTTTATCTTTGTCTTGTTTTGTTTTTATTGTGTTCTTTTAGGAACTCAATGAAGAATCAAGTTCCTGACTCAGTTTGATTTGCTGATATTCTATGTTAATAATTTTTAACATTGTCTTTGTCAAAATTCTATTTTAATTGTTTTTCTGATACTAAAATTTTAATTTATTATATCAAGGATTGTTACGTTAGCCTTTTCAGACACTCAAAGTTTTAAGGCACTTCAAGCTCCCAAATTATCTTGATTTATGTTTCTGATTTAGAGTTATCTTTGTCAAGAAATTTATGCAGCATAATATGCCTGTTAACAAGCAAGCTATACCCTCACTGTTGCTTGTGGAGTTTCTTCTGGAAAAACAGCCTTTATCAGTCGTCTCTTTTGTGTTTAAGTTTTTTATTTTTTTTTTTTCCCATTCATTTATTGTTTAATTTATTTTTTTAATTATTAAGAATTGTTGGTGAACCGGAGCTCCCGGAGAAAACCGCAACAAAAAACTTTTCCATACTTTGACCGTAGTGATTCAAATGTGGAAAAGGTAATGCCAATATCTCATCTTTCTAATGTCTTACTCAATGAAATCTAGCTAAACTGTTCCTAACATTAGAGTGGCCTGTGGTGGGAGGGGTCTAAGCTTGGCTGTATTAACCAGTTGCTGGTTGCCCAATAACCTCTTTACAGCGTTATTACAGCTGGTGGTGAGCCTGGCCTGAGGTGGTTGTGGCTTTTTTCCTTATTTAATTAGTGTTTAATTGATTTTTTTAATTATAAAGAATTGTTGGTGAACCGGAGCTCCCGGAGAAAACCGCAACAAAAAACTTTTCCATACTTTGACTGTAGTGATTCAAATGTGGAAAAGGTAATGCCAATATCTCATCTATCTAATGTCTTACTCGATGAAATCTAGCTAAACTGTTCCTAACCTTAGAGTGGCCTGTGGTGGGAGGGGTCTGAGGTGGTTGTGGCTTTAACTCTGACTGCAGATGCATAAGCTTATCCTTAGCAGAGATAGGTGGTAAGTGAGGATCCTTTAGTGTGTGATAAGTTCCATACTTGGCTGCATTAACAGGTTGATGGATGTCCATTAACGTCTTCGTGGCATCATTGCAGCCGGTGGTGAGCCTGGCCTGAGGTAGTTGCGGCTTCAACTCTGTATGAAGATGCGTAAGCTGATCCTTCCCAGAGATAGGTGGCAATTTTGCACCTTTTGATGTGTAAACAGATCCAGTCTTGGCTGTGTTAACCAATTGCCGGTTGCCCAATAGCCTCTTAACAGCATCATTGCAGCCGGCGGTGGGTGGGGTCTGAGGTGGTTGTGGCTTAAATTCTGACTGCAGATGCATAGGCTTATCCTTAGCAGAGATAGGTGGTAACTGAGGATCCTTTGGTGTGTTATAAGTTCCACACTTGGCTGCATTAACAGGTTGCTGGATGTCCATTAACGTCCTTGTAGCAACATTGCAGCGGTCGGTGAGCCTGGCCTGAGGTGGTTGTGGCTTTAACTCTGTCTTAAGATGCGTAGGCTGCTCCTTCCCAGATATAGGTGGCAGTTTTAGACCTTTTGGTGTATAGTCAGACCCAGTCTTGGCTGTATTAACTGATTGCCGATTGATGTTCTTTAACGCCTTTGTAGCATCATTGCAGCCGTTGGTGAGCCTGGCCTGAGGTGGTTGTGGCTTTAACTTAGTTGCTGGGTTGTTTGGAGCTTTAGTAGAGTCTCTGCTTTTCATGTCCTTTTTTAGATTTTGAGTTGATTTATCTTCATGTCCTTTTGGAACTTCATCTTTCTGAGGTTCCTGAATATACAGCTTGGCTTTTTGTGTCCTTTGATGTCCTAGTATCATTTCTCTTACATGTTTGTCATTTTCTTCATGTAGGGCCTTAAGCTCAGCAAGTCTCTTCATGTCCCCTTTGTGTTCTTTTTTCATCCTTTCTATTCTCTTTTCCACTGACGGCAAGGAAAATGGATCTAGCAACTGCTTGTCAATGAATGGAAATTGCTTCCGCTTTGGTCTTGGCGATGTGGGCGGTGACGGTAATTTACTGTTGGGGACTGGCCTTTGAATGCCTGTTGCCTCTGCTGTGCTTGGCCTCAAGTCCTGCTTTTGGCCAAGGAAAGATAATTTGTCAGGGTCCCACTCATCTTTCCTGAAGGTGCCAACATAGCAGCCTGTGTTTGTCCACAACTTCACGTTACCATCCAACCCTGCAGTAATGATTTTTTTACAATCAGGGTCACACCTGACACTAACAATTGCCTTATTGTGGGACTGCCAGGACCTTACCAAAGGAGGTGGGCATACTGAGACACGCCACCCATTGATATATTCAAATGGCCCTTTTTCCGCCATGTTTTCAAAGCCAAATTCCCGAATATTCCAGATATATATCCTTCCTTTGCTGTCTCCTGCTAGTAATATATCTTCATTATCATTTGTGGACATGCAGGTGATGACTGCACCTTCACCAGTCACCGCCCTGAACTTACATAACAACCCTCCATTTCTGTCAACAGACCAGGCAGAGATGTCACCATCTGCTGAGGTTAGCAGTGTGGCAATCTTTGCAGCGGCTTCCCTGGTCTTGAGACATAAAATTAGAGGGCTGATATTTGGCATGAGCACAGTAGCTGTTTGTTTGTTTGTAGAATTCTTTCTTGTGTGCTCATCTAAAGCAGACACACTCCTCATGAGGCCTCCAGCTCTGTTGTATATTCTATGCGTTTGAGGGCTGGTGCTAGCATTTAGCCAGTAGAGGGCCATGGCATTCTCAGTCTCAAAGATGACGATATTTCCATTGCTGGAGGCAGTCACCAATGTGGTTTTGTGCACATCCATTGAGGAAATGTCACTGAGAAGTTCATGCTCGAAAAATCTATTATCTGATTCTTCCAGATCGAGGTCATATATGACCCTGGAATTTCTTCCAGAGACATAAAGCCTGTCTTGAAGGCAGATAATACCTGTAACCTGCTTTTGCACAGTTACTGGATGAACAGCAAGCTCTGCTCCGCTGTTGAAATTCCACAAACGCACTTTCCCATCCTGGGAGACTATGATTAGCCTGCGTTGTGGGCTATCAAACGTCATCGCAGTGAGCCCAACTTGCTTCTCTGGAGTAACTTTGAACTCCATGACAGCCTGTCCTGTCAGGATGTCCCAAACTTTCACCACACTGTTCTGGCAAACAGAGACAACCTGTTTGAAAATGCTGTGATAAAGAGCACAGCACACAGGCTCGTGATGGGTTTTCAACCTATCTTTGAAAACATCTGTACCCTTTCCAAGAACTGCTGCTATATCTGAGTTAGCAAGGATTAGTTCGTTGTTAACGGCATTAAAGCACACACTGGAGATTTGGGCCCGTCCAATATTTTCAACCTGAAAGCTTTGCAAGCATGACCAGCCGTCTTCAGCCCACACACGTACATTCTTGTCCATTGATAAGCTGACAAATATTCCGTCCTTTGGGTTAAATACTAGGTGGGTAATGGGTTTGACATGTCCTTCTAGTTCCATTTGGCATGAAATGGTGTTGTGGGGAAACCATATCCGTAATAAGCCATCTGTGCCACCAGTCAACAGAGCCTCATTTACAGGCGAGTATTCAACACAGGTGAAAAACTCCTTATGTCTTCTACTTTCAAAAACTGTTTTTGTGACTCCCCCTTTGGGTGGCTCGGGCAGGGCAGCGAGGACCATTGTCCTTGATGACATACCACAGATGGCGTATGACTTAAGTTGTGGTATGTATCTGATCTGGGTGCATACATCATTAAATACACCAATTTTAATGTTTAAAAAATGTTCGTTTTTTGTTTTAAGAACATTGTCCAGAGAAACTGTTGGATAATTCTGCAAAGAGATATCCTCATAACAGTCATAACAAAAGAGGCCGTTCAGTCTGGCATTGTAAGATGTAAAAACATGCAAAAATCCTTTGATGTCACCAAAAGAAAACAATGCTTTAGTGCCATCAGACCAATAGTTCATGGCAGTCACTCTGTCTTCAATCATCAAAGCGTATTTAACTTTAAAATTCTTAGGGAACTCATCGCAATTATAGAATACAATTTCTCTTTCAGATGTGGAGATAGCCAGCTCACGCAGTTCTGGGAGGTACACCATGTCACTAACATTAATTTTCTTTTTGTGTGCAAAAGGAATTTTTGTCTCAGTCCTGCCAATCTGAACTGTGTAATTGTTGTCAAACGTGTCAGTCCAGAAGTTCATAATACCATTTG
Organism: Ctenochaetus striatus; assembly: GCA_034780835.1. Taxonomy (NCBI): domain Eukaryota; kingdom Metazoa; phylum Chordata; class Actinopteri; order Acanthuriformes; family Acanthuridae; genus Ctenochaetus; species Ctenochaetus striatus. Next base: position 9,659 of record JAUZTA010043814.1, read on the forward strand.
CGGTAATTGACAGGTAATCACCAGCCCGGTAGGGCCGGATCGGGTCAACTACAGGATCCATGTTTCGTTGAGCTTCATTGTCGAAGCAACGAAATATCATACGTGTAATTGCTTTGTTATCATCCACGTTTATAGTTTTCGGCGGGTTTGGAAAGGGTTTATATCTATGATCCACAGCCTCATTTCTGTTCATCAAATACTCCAGTAGTTCTCCAAGGTCCACAGTCCCGTCACAATTAATATCTATTTTCATGTGGAGAGCTACGACCTCATCTGTACTCTTCACCTTTTGAAACTTGTGAACCACTTCACAAAATTCCTCCAAGTCCAGCCCTCCACCTCCGTCAGCATCAGCCTCTTTAAATAATTTTACGATCTTTGGAATATCTTCTGCACTAAATACTGTGTTATCAGGGGTAACGTCCGCCATATTTCTGACACTACTTTGATACAATAATGTAAGACAATGTAAAATAAGGTTCGAATGTAAAATAAAGTTCGAATGTAAACTAAAAGGTTTGAATGTAAAGCAAATGGTTCTAATGTAAAGTAAAAGGTTCTAATCTTAAGGTAGATTCCAAAACGGCTTTGATCTCAGGCCAATTATGATGTCATTCACCTGAAATACATAAATAAATAAATATAAATAAATAAAAAAATAGATAAAAAGATGAACAAACAAATAAATAAATAAAAATCCAATACCCCCAAAAATGTTTTTTTTTTGAAAAACAATTAAATAAACAAACCTGTTACTGAAAGGGCAACATTATTCCTGCAAATTCAATAAACAACATTCATCAATTTAATTTTCTATTGTCCAACCTGAATAACTGCATTGAAAAACATAGTAGTTTTAAATAGTTTTAAATTCCTAATATAACTCATTCAACTTGAAATTCAGTTAATTTTCCTTGAAACTTTATGCCACTTTAATCCACTCAGCTCTCTATACCTATACAGTCCATCTATTATTCTTTGTTTTAAGCTTAACAAGGAATCAGGAATCCGGAAAATTAAAACAGTAATTAAACAGTATTTGTTATTTGGTTATTTACTGATGAATCCAACACAAAAAAGAAGTAGCACTCAGTTATTTGTACCTTTGCTCCACTCTTTATTGAATGAAAGAACTCTAAAAAACAAGCCACTTACCAAGTTTGAGACTGATATCTATATCTTGCTGGTATTTAGCCAGCAGAGAGCCATAGCACTCTCACTGACAAATATGACAATATTTACATTCCTAGAAGCAGTCACCAGTGTGGTTTTGTGAACATCCATTGAGAAAATGTCACTGAGATAATAATGCTCTAAAAGTTTATTATCTAACTCTTCTAGATCAAGTTCAAATTTTATCCTGGAATTTATCCCACAAACATAAAGCCTGAAGCAGATCGTACCTGTAACCTGCTTGTGCAAGATTGCTATTGTTAACTAACTTAAAAAAATAAAAATAAAAATAAACATACATACATACATATATACAAGGTTATGTTACCTCGTCCAAAAGTAGGCAAAACCACATAAACTAACAATAATCACAATTTTTATAGCACAACTAATCTCCAATACTCTGTCTTTATAATTTGCGTGTCATTTGTCAAACAACACTTGATGCTGAGAGACACAGTTAATGAGCCTAATGTGGAGCAAATGTGGACTCGTAAAACTAGTATTTGTGGTTATCAAAATGCATGTTGGATGTCATGATTTGTGCTTGTGCATATGGTACTTAACGACTACTTTTGTTTTTGATCAACTGTCCGTCCTCAGACAACAGTTACAATTAACAGTGACAGCAAGTTCAATGGCCCTTGTTGTCCCCCAAACAGTTGGTGTCAGTTGGCGCAGATTAATTTTGAAAAAAAGCATCAGCTAGTGTAGAAACACCAACACTTTGCACACTGACCAACAGCTCAACTGCACTACTCAAAGTCTGAGACAACATCAGAGAGGGCACTTTACAGTCCCCTGCTGAGAAAAAAAAACTGATGGAAGGAGGATTTATAAAATGACAAAATTTACAGACTGATAGGGCCTTTATTTAAGATGCTAAAAATGACTGCACCTTCACCAGTCATCGCCTTGAACTGACATAACAGCCCTCCTTTTCCGTCATGTTTTTCTTAAATTCCTGAGTGTCCCAGAGATATATCCTTCCTCTGCTGTCCCCTGCTAGTAATATCTCTCCATTGTCATTAGTGGACATGAAGATGATGACTGTGCTTTCACCAATCACCGCCCTGAACTGACATAACCTGGGGTGCACATAACTTTTTCAGTGAATTACTCAGGTGAGTACCAGGAGATGATGTGTGGTACTCACCCCATATGTAGCATGGTCTTAATAAGTGCAGTCTTCCTCACTGTCCTCCTCAGTTAGTTGTTAAATACCAAATTATATTTATAAAGTAGGTCTGCAACCAGTTCTGACCTTTCCAGCACATAGCGGGAGAACTTCAGGCCATTTGTGAATCACTGCGTTTCCTTAGCACTTGCCTGATTAGAAAAAGTTAATGAAGTAGATGTTGGAGTAGTGTACATGTGAAGAACAGTCACGCTTTCTTCTAGGCAACATGTAACAGGGCTTCACAAGACTGTAAAAAATTCATCATTTCATCTTTAATGTTTAAGTCACAATCATCTTTTGTTTCCAGTGTCTTCAAACATAAAAAATAAATATACATTATCATACAAAACATTTCCAGTGTCTCGGATCAATAAAAAAACAGGGACATTTATAAACATTGATTACAGGAGGGCAAAACACAGGTCTTGTACAGTTTGTCATATGGTACAAAGGCATTCAGTGAGTGGTAAACAAGACAAAGTTCCCCTGAATAAGATGCAAAGTGTATTAGAGTTGACGGTATTTTCACTTTGGAAAAGACTTGTTTTATTTATACTCAAGAGGTCATGTACAAATGTTGTGTTTAAAAAGTCCTAAAAACATAATATCCATCCAGTTAATGCTTGAAAAGCTTACATTTTAAGACAACCTTTAATCCTGTGTTGTGCTTTAATGCCACCAAAGATCCAGTAAAACTTATTTTTGAATAAAAGTGAGTATAAACTAAACTGACTCCTGTAATTTATTGTATTTCATGACTTTGAAAACCAGGAGTGTTGTATTTAACAAACAGGCCAGATAGATAAAAAGGCTTCAGGTTTATAGTGCTTGGAGTGAAAAACTTGAGTTTTCAGCATTTTGTATTATTAATGTTGATGTGGATCCACTGTTTTGTGTGTTTGCATGGACTCCGGGCATTCTAGTTCTAGTGTATATGTGTGCATGCAATTGTAAGGTGTCAGCTCAGGATGAAGGCACACAAATTACTGTCAGTCAATTAAACTGGCATAGTATCGAGTGATTTTTACAATTGGAACATGCTTCCAATTGAACAAGGCAAATGATTTTCAGTTCAGAAACTTCACTACGGTTGATAGATTGTGTCTTCTTCATCCAAAAACTTAAATGCCTAAATCCTAAACAGACAGCTACTAGGTTAAAAAAAATCATTTAAGAGCATTCAAACACTTTTTTCTAAATTAGCTTTTTTACAATTGGGTGTTGACTTTAAAAGTGCTTGTCTTCCAATATTTTCATGTTATGTTCTTTATATGTTGCCTGTCTGAGTCATTTGAATTAAATTTGTGCTGAGATTGTTAACCTTAGATATTACTTTATCTTTTTGTTGATTAAAAATAGAAACACTGAATGAGGAACTTTGAGAAAAACATTTACAAATCTATGCTGCTGTTTTGACAAAAACAAGTAAAAATTGACAGTTTAATAATTGTTTCTCATCATTCCACGAGGCAAGAGTTTGAAAGATGGTCAAAGTAGGCTGTTGGTCCCTTTGGTACCTTGATCTTAAAAGAGCAAAAGTCTTAAAAAAGATCTTTAACATCAAAAGTTTGGAAGTTGCAGCTAGTTAGCTGGACAGCTCCAAGACTGGAAAGTAGCCTGGTTCTGTCAGGTTAAGTTCTCTGGTTGACCTAAGTGTAGACCCAGCAGAGACCAGAGAATATTTAAGGTGTTTATTGTAAAACAGCAAAGCAGAGGAAGATGCCAGAAGAGAAGCAGTGGAGAGATAATCCTGGAGCACACGGAGAAGAAAGATGGCAAACAACGCTGTGCGCTAGATGTGTCTACTCCCACATACACTGAGGCAGTGAAGTCTGGGAGCAAGATCCGGGTGTTTATATTGGAGAGCTCATGAGTAGATAGTAGGCAGGTGCACTGATTGCAAGCAGGAGCAGCTGTGTTGGTGGAATGAAGGACTGTGAGAAAGAGAGAGAGGAAGGGGGCATGCCATTACCACACACACACATACACAAACGAGAAAACAAGACGACACCTAGTAGCAACAGACACACAAGAAACACACACCTTGGGAGCCAGTCATGTAAAAACGTCTCTAACACTTCATACCTGCACTTTCAAAATTCACTTGATTATCAAAAGCAAAAATGGCAAGCAACTGCAAGCTAGATACCTCTAAATTATCTAAAAAGAAGTCCATATCTAGGCTAGTAAAAAGTTCTGGGTCCTTGATAATTCAAAGTATACCTGTAGTGGCAGGTAGAGTTAAATGTTGTTTGATTTTGTACTGGTGCACGAGAATGCTACATGAAAATGTTGAAAGAATGCACACAAGTTTAAAAGTACAGCTTAAGTATACAGAAGAATATATCTAAGAGCATTCAGTGTGTGAGTGTGGTGTATACACTACACAAACACACACAAAACTACAGTCCTTGCATTCATTTCAGTCTATTGCATGCGTATGTAAGAGTGCATGTCACACAACGTGTTCCAGCTTCACAAAATGATTAGTTTAGTTTATTTAGATACAAAACAATGAAAGCATTTTATCTCCCTCCCTCTGTTTCCCTCTTTATCTGTTATTTCTCCACCATCTCTTCCTTGAGCACAAATCGCATGCTGCCAGCAGTGTAGCAGTATTTGTTTTTTTTTTTCTGTGCATGTGCTGTCAATATTGAAGTATTTTCTGTTTATTATCATTCACCATTATTTATTATTATTGATTATGACACTATTATAGACTATTGGCTGACATGGTAAAGTTGCTCAGGAGAGTGGAAAAATTACCACAACACGTCTCATATCTATGAAGATACTTCTTCCCCTTGTATATGGTCGTGTTTGTGAGTGTGTGTGTGTGTGTGTGTGTGTGTAATACAATTACTTTCATAGACTGCGACATTGTGTGTGCATGTGTGTGCCCTGAAATGGGCTGGACAGATAGAAGTCACACATTTTATTGAGACTGTCAGCATTGTTCTATGAGGGTTAAAACAGTCATTTAGACAAATACACCTGTACCTGTAACTACTCACCTTATATACACACACTATACACACACACACACACACACACACACACATGCCTCTTGTGTTTTAGGTTCAGCTCCCACAGAGCAGTCGGGCACTTGCCTTTCTTTCATACACCCGCAGAAACTGACTTTTACTGTATGCTAATTTAAATGATTTATTTAATCTG
>JAUZTA010043999.1:0-14960 GCA_034780835.1 Ctenochaetus striatus
GTAAAGTAATTCCACACGGCAGACATGACTACAGCTCTGCGGGCTTCTGCTCACATGACGAAAACACAGGCACATGGTAACCATGGCGACAGCTTGTCTGTGTTATGGCATGTCGCGCAAAGTGAAGTTGAGGATATATGAGATCGTTTGAGCTTATGGATCGGATGGGTTCTAATAAAAAATTCGATACCCGATCTAGTCATTTTGGCCTGGATTGGACCCGATACCAATCCAGTGGATCGGATCGGACCATCCCTAGTTATTTTATGTGAAATACTAATTCTGCTTGGATATGAAGAAATTCTGAGAGAACTAATTCTGTAAATTCTACAAGAATAGTTTACAGTATTAGACACTGATAGGGTATTTTTATGATTTAAGCATGCAATTTATTAAAATTTTGTAACCAAAAACCAATACAGTCATGACTGAAAGGATCCATGTGTTTGAAAATGAAATAGAATACATTTATTTAAATTTATTTAACAACCTTTGTGGTCATTTTATTGTGGATTTCTGAGTTTATTAGGTACATTTTAATGGACCAGGAAGCCCCTGTTAGCAACCGCATGCTTTGATACAAAGGAATGTTAATTTCAGAGTTAGCTAGGGACACTGAATGCACTATGGAATTTCTGTTCATGAACCTTCTTTGGAACCAAGCAGTGCCTCCATTAATGACACCAAAACACAGAAGAGACTCTCAGTATAGGTTTGTTTTCCATGATACTTTTGGCTCAAACATTCACCCGTCAGTGTGGCAAATAGCTGTGCAAGATTCACTGGCCAAATAGAAAATCCACAACACTTTGCATTTGGCACTTTAGAAGTTTTAATTTTAAAACCTGTCAGACATCCAAAAGGAAAAGGGATTTATTAAAAGATCCATCTCTGGATTTTGTGAATCATCATCAGTTCATTAAAATGAAGAATGAGAAAACTATTTTTTTCAACCTAGCCCTTCTTTTGAAACACACATGCCACCCACTTTTATAAGTTGGATCAGTTCATGTTGGCTTGGAACTTTTATTGGGATTTGATTATAATTAGCAAACATGGATTGTTACCAAGCTTTTCTTTTAGAACTCTTTGTCTGCTGCTGAGTCGTTGCAGAGATTTGCACTGTGAGTTTCATTTCTTGTCTGTTGCAGCTCTGCACTGTTTCACCTGACTGACACTCAGAGAAGATGAACCTGAATACTTAATTTTTCTCTCTTTATGCTGCCCACAGCCTCGAGAAAGGAAGTCTGGGAGAAAATTATTTAAGGCTGTGCCACTTTTAACTTTTTATTAGCTCAGTTCATTATTTCATTCATACCAGTTCAATGAGAGATGGACAGCTAATATCCATTATTGAAAAACACACACAGGCAGTCACAAAGAGTTTTTTTTCTTTACCACAGCAGATCAAATGACAGAAAAAACTGCTGCCATTGCTCTCTGTTAAAGCAAACTTCAACTTTTAATGCAGTTTTCCAAGACTGGTCTAATAGAGGCAGTGTACATTGTGCTGCATTTTGAAGGGAACTGATGCAATAAAAGTGAATCCACATGAAGTGGATGTGACAGGCCAAACAGATGAGACATCGCAGTGTGTACCTCATGCATTATTAGATCTGGGTACGCCCAGATTTGGTTGGTAAAACATGTTTTCTTGCTTGAATGAGAAAAATCAATCCCATAATGTCAATGCAAATTGTTCAAATGTCCTCTCTTGAACTCTGCTGTCCTACAGAAGACAGGAGATGGTCAGCTGCCATATTTGAACCGGGTTCATCTCTGTGGTGAGATTAGAGTCACAGGTACAGCACAGTGGCAGACACACAGACACAATTATAATTAGAAACCAGCCTGAGGCATAACTGATGATCCCTTCCAAACACACCTCTGTTTTCATGAAATCATGTCCCTGATGTCTCTGCATCCAGCTGTTGAAGCTCTGCCAGGCTGACAGCAACTTTGTCTGCTCATGTCTGTTTGTCTTTACTTCTGCTTTCTCCATCACACTATATTATTTGCTCAATTTCTTTTTGAACTCAGTAAATCTAACAGGTTGTCTGTCTTGAATAGATTTTTGTTTCCTTTGCCACTTACTGCTTTCTGAAAGTAAGAAGCTTTATGGAGAAATCACAGTTAAATTTTGCATAAAACACTGTTGCAGAATGAAGGGTTTCTATAGTTTCTGCAGCCTGTTTTATGAACAATAAAAAAATTTTTTTTAGGTGCGGTAAAGTACAGACTTCAGAGTGTCTTCCCAAGCAAGAGACATTCAGATTAGTGTTTTCTCACAGAGAAATAAATGCCAAGATAAGCATTGTGATGTGTGATGCCCACCGCAGACCATTAGACTGTTCCTGTCATAAACAGAGTGCATGTCCTGTTGAGGAAAACCTCGTATCTTTGCTCAAATTAAAAAGTTGAAGAGACTCGAGGGACGTGACCGGACCTGCTTACAGGCACGTCCTCAGAGGTCCCACAGGCCGTGCGTCATTCAGATTTCATTTTTACTACCATGCTGGGTTTTCTCTTCAGGAAAAGAAAAAAATTATAGTAGGAAACATCTTACTGTCATAATATTGCTGCTATAACAGTGTTAGTCAGTGCTGAGCAAAATCAGCTGCTGTAAAAGTCAGTGTGTTTAAATTTGCAGCTTTTACAAGATAAGATGTAAATGAAAGAAAGCGTGTGTGGTTTTATCTTATCTGTGTATGTCTTCATAAAGTGCTGTGGAAATGACTTAATTTAGCTTCTTTAGCTGCTTGATTCAAGAAAATACTGAGCAACTGCAAAGCCACTAATAGGAAAACTGATTTTAACTAATTAGCTGCAATTTTTTAGTCAAATGACTCAGAAAACTTCTTAACTAACTAAACTATTTTAGCATCTTTCAGCTCATTGTTTTGGTTTTACTACCTGCAACTTCAGTGTTTTGGTTTATTCACATTGCTCTCATGAGCATTGCCAGATTTTTCAAATTTTGTTTTGGTTGGTAGAGACAAAATCAGTGCTAAAAGAAAACTAATTATGCAACATGTTTGGCAGTTTGCCAGACTTATAATCAATGCTAATGTTGCTCTTTGTCTGCTGGAGTATAATAGTACTCTGTTTGCTTACAGGCTGTTCCTAACAGGTCTATAAGGTGATAATATGTCACTGTTGTGTTTACAGTCTGCTCCGCTGCCCCAGTGCCCAACAATTAATTACAGCAGCTCTGTTTAAATGGTCTTTAAATAAATGTTTAATTAACTGTTACAACAGAACTAATTGGGTTATTAAAAAACACTCTTGAAGCTTACTTTTGAGTGTCAAACACTCGCCTCCTGTGGCTCTGATAGGTTTGCAGCTTGTTCCTCTGTGGTGTGCTTTTGATATCACAGCAGTTAAAGTGGATCTCAAAGGAGCAGCAAAAAATCACAGAAAAAAAACACCCAGTGTAATTTCTCAAAACACTGCTGCACTGTTGTCCCATTTATCAGTGATAAACTAAAAGGTGCCTGCGGTTTTAATGAATGTAGCATGTTTTCAATTTTTTTCTCACAGAAAGGATGATGAGTCGAAAAATAAAAGCCATGAAAACAAACAAAAAAATGTAGCACATGAGTAAAACATTAAAAAAAACAAAAATCCATTCACAGCATGAGGACTTCCTGAATAGCTTGATAAGTAAAACAATGTATTGAATTAATATCATGGCTTTTACACTCACTGTATCTCAATACAACATAATCTCTCCGACAGATGTTGGCCTGGTGTGTTACTGTTTAAATGGTGAACAGTTATATTTGTAATGGCACATTAAACACCTTATTAAAACACTTCTTTTGGATATTTTCCTTTAATTGTCTCACACTTATATCCATCTTCTCAAGCGTTTTTTACTTTTCAGTTCTGGGGCCCCAGAAGAATTCAGCCCCCTTCCCCCAAAATATATGATAGTCATATATGGCAATGAGCATTTGAAACTGCAAAGTTCAACCTCAACCACCACAAATTTATGTCATATTTTCATGTAGCCCTGTCTGGGATGTTCTCTTTTCACTGTGTGGGAGAGCAGTGTTTCCCATAGAAAAGCTAGAGAAAGTAACCAGAGGCAGCAACCAGACTGAACTTCCCTTGAACCCTTTTAAATTAGAAAATCAATATATAGTGTAAGAAAACACTTTTACAAAAGCAGAGTTCCCACATTTGTGCTGCTTTGTCAATTTCTCCTTCTCTCTTGGAGGTCAGTGCAGTTTGTCACAAACAAACCAAGTTTACTGTGAGAATTTTAAAGCAGTTCCAATTTTATCATGAGCACGTAAAGTCATAACTGTCTCCAAACTAATGTATTCAGCATTAAAACAATGACAAAATATGGCCCACACACACACACACATATGTTGGTGTGTGTGTAAGTGCGGGTGTGCCGCGATCGATTCTATCTCTCACCTCCTTCCTGTCATCATCTTTGCTTTCGGCGATTCTTCACAGCCTCTGTCCTTCTCTGGCCCTTCAATCAACCCCCCACCCAGAATTGGAGGAGACAATGACACAGAGGGATGATGGTGCTTGATGATACGTAAACTCGCCTTTATTTAATTGCTCCATTCATTCTTTTCTTTTTTATTTAATGAAGACTCACATAAATGACTTCCTCTCCTATTTGAAGATTAATGTGTGACCTGCGAGTGCAATTAACCATATAAATCTGATGCCTTTCAGTTTCTTAAAAGGAGCAAGGCTGTGCTAATCAAATATTTAAACGCTGTGAGATCTGTGTGCGTGTTTGTGTATTTGTACACTTTTGCGGAGGAGCATAAAAAGGATTTAAGGTCTTACATATTTTACAAGGTTGCATTAAGCACTAAACATTAAGATGACAAACAGCCTCATTCACACACACACTCCCACTCGTCCTCCCTGTGAGGCCCGACAGCAGAAATAGCCCTGTCACTCTTCTGAAGTTGTGCTCCACTCAGCATATTGAAGATTATGAGGGATCAATTGTCTCTCAGCTGCTCTGCCATTAACCTTTTAGCGGCTCATCACCTCTCATTTTTCTCTCCACTTCACTTTCACTTGATAGCTGTTTCCGCACACTTCTGAGTCATCTCTCACACTTAATCCCTTTTCAATCTTCGCCTCTGTCTCTCCTACACACACACACACACACACACACACACACACAGAGTGATATATAACTGTTCCTGCTGGGACATCTTTTATATGCAGATTAAACAAGTCAAACTCGACAAACAAATCTGTTGCACCCTGTCGGACCTGCTGTTAGCTCTGGTGAATGTTAAACATCTGAGCCTCAGTCAAACTCTATTAGTTCAAACTGCTCTGGAGTGTACAGGATCATACAAAACAAATAAAGCTTCTCACGATACCCCAAAAAGTCAAAGTATATGCAGCAAAATACTTAATTTTTTAATCAATTTATCCATGAAGAATCGCAAAACTATAGAAAACAGCTTTTTCTCGGCGGTTCTGCATTTTCTCCACACACAAGAGGCGTTTTAGGACACAGTAAAAAAGCCTCTGGACAACTCCTGCAGGCTGAAGACATTTCAAAACTCCGTGTGCAGTGTTGTTATGAGGACGGGGTAAACAGTTTCCTGGCTGGAGGCATCAGAGAATGTGCTGATATTTCCTGTGTTTGACGTTTCTGCCTTTTGTTTACATGCAGGAGACGTACAATGTCTAAAATAGTGCTACTCATGACCTTTCCAACAGAAATTACATGTTCCCACATAAATGTTCTCTCACACTTTTACGCCATTGTTGTATTTCGAAATGATGGAGCAAGATTCGATAGAGGCCTCTGAGTATTAGAGCATCAACCCAAGAAAAAAAAGGAACTGCCACATTTTATTTCATGTTCATGAGCACCAATGTTTTCATCAAGTAGCTCTCACTTGTAAAACTGTAAAGCTTTTCTTGGCCCACACTGACTGACTCACTCAACAGAAAATTCATCTTGACCGTAACTCCGCAGAGAATATCCACACTTGTTTTTCAGTGCGCTACAAGTGCTGACGGCCAGCATGAGAGATCTGACTCCCGCTTTTCAGAGGAGACTGAGAAACAGCTCCCAAGGGATCCGGTTAGCCTGCTGATCAAACTCCAGATAAGAGCATCCATCGATGACGGAGGAGCTGAACTGACCTTGCTGGCGCTTCAGAGGTCCCTGAGGCCCCGCAGATGACTCCTCTCATTAAAAAGCACATGCTCATTACAAGGAGGGAAAGTCTTGACTGTGACTTTGTTCGGCTTTGAACTTCAGACTCATTTTGTGTTTTTTCTCTCAGTTAACCACACGCTGAGCTCTACACTGATGATCAAAGTATCAGAAGGGTGCGTTTGCAGGAAGAGGGAGGGGTTGGCTATGGAGGAAGAGGAGGATAAACAGCACTACCTGACTGAACACAATGATGTTTCACCTCCATTTCTCCCTGCGCCATCTCTCTCCTCTGTTATTACAAGCCTCCGCTCTGAGAGCCATTCAAGCCGGCGGCACATGATGCCCCTACAGCTGTAACGCTCCGACACCCCTCCTCCAATTTGTCTCATTGCAGGCTTTGGTGATAGAGCAGGTTGAGAAATGCCCATGGGCTGCTGCAGAGGTTGAGTCCAGACCGTTCTGGTACACCGACCGCGGCTTCATCATCTGTCCGCCGCCTTGCACTGCCAGTGAATAGCAAAGACCACACTCTTAAATGGACCTCAGTCGCTCAGCACGCTATAAACAAGTACCAAGAAATAGACACAGTGTGTGTTGTGTGTGTGTGTGTGTGTGCGCGCCTATGTGTGCGTGCAGAGAGATAATCTTGGTTGTTTGGGTCTGAAGGGGAAAAGGATTAAAGCTCAGCTAGACAGAGATGAGTAAAATATGGTGAATAAATACGCTAATTAAATTTGTGCCTGAGCTGTTTGCTAAAACTGAGTCTCTAAAAATCTAAGATTTACTTACCATCAGATGTGAGTTAGAGTAAGTTTTTTTTATTCCTTATTCATATTGATTGATTCCAAAATTCTATTAGCTCTGTGGGGAGTTTGTGGTGTTTCCTGAATAAAATCTTCTACTCATACTAGGTTGATCAAAAAGTTTAGAGACTGTTGCAAATGAGCAGAGTGCTGCAGCAAAATGTGCACTTAGTGGGTGAAAACTACATTTTTCATGAGCAAGTGTTTAAAATTACATCCCTTGATCAACATCAGCATCTGTTTTACAAGTATTTTTGTGACCACTGTCACTTGTTTGTTTGCAATTTCATCATAAATCAGAATCTTGAGCAGAGAGTAAACATCAAATTTAGTTTTAAACTCTGTATTCTGTCAGCTGAAGACCTCTGAAGGGCTTCAGAAAATCTTCAGCAAGGAAGCAATGTCCTGGATGAGAGGTTTTGAGTGGCATTTGGCATTTTAGAAGAGGCATAGAATATTACTGGCAGACTATGAGAAGTCAGGGCATCTCTCCATTGGCACAACTCCTGAAAATGTTCAAGATGTCAAATAAAAAAGCACGTCAGGATCTTTGGATTACCACCCAGGAAATTGCTGACACGGTCAATGTGTCATTTGGATTAGTTCAGGCAAACTTTGCATTCACTTAGAACTGGTTACGGCCAAAAATTGTACATTGCCTCCTGATTCCTGAGCAATGGTTATTATGGAGGGGGCATGAGGTAATGTATTAAAAGTGGCATAAACAATTGTAAGCAGATGGCTGGATTAGTGATTTGCAATGTAATCATTTCAGAATTCAGTTTTTACTTACAAGTCAAACAGGATTATTAAAGCCAAAGTGCCAGCTTAAGTGTTTTTAAACCATACTAGTGTGATTTCTCTAATGGATGGCAGAGGTGGATGGTCGATCCACAGCTTTCATTGGACTGAGATCTCTGGTTAAATTGTAATTGATCCCCACAGGAGGTAGCCTACTGCATTACATTAACCCTTGATTGTTTCTCTAGTGCCACCATAAGGTCAACATTTGAACCAATTTTTACAAAATAATAAATGGAAGCAAAGAAGTTTTGTACTTTCTTCATGCTCTTTTGATCATATTGGTGTTTCTTTTCTGTAGTGCCATCATCAGATTAAAACTTGAAACTGCTCAACTTATTCATTTTAAATATTAGTCTAAGAGCATGATTTGTCTCTAACATTACAGGAAAACTAAAAACTTGCTGAATATGGACATTTGCTAAAACATTTAAGACAAGTATGTATACCACATTAAGATTTAAAAAAAAGAAAAAAAAAGACAAGCATGTATTTGCTGTCATTGTCTTCATTTTGATTCAAAAGAAATAGAGGTCAAGGGCAATAAAGTTTTGTAAGAATCTTATTTGCTGATGCTACATCAGGTATTAGACATGATTGTCAAACCAAACAAATAGGAACCAGACAGACTGCTGCCATGTTGACCCACCTATCATTGTTTATAATTGAGCTTCGGAACAAATCTGCTCTAATCAACATGTTTGTTAGTACTTCAGTGAATGTCTATTTTTCTTATTTATCCATTCATACCAGCATCCCCTGCTGGGTTGGAAAGTCTGAGGGGGCAGCAGCTGTGTTTGGTAAAGCAAAATAATTAAACCCCCTGGCATCACTACGTGCCCAATTGTGGACATAAATTTGGAGTGGTTACAAAAATAAATAAATGAAATTAATTCATTTGCAGTCAATATTTATTTGTTACAATCCTCCCTGTTGCAGTAATTTGGACTGAGATTTTTTTTTTTATCTGATGTGTTTCTCTTGTTCCAAGGATGTTTCACAGAGTGCAATTATTGGCAAAAGCTGTAGCTAAGTTATGACAACAATAAATTATACAATATGCAACCCCCCCCCAACGTAAACCAATAAATGAGAGCATGTTTAACAACATCTCAGTGTGTTCTGCCTACAGTGGTTTAGCTGCTGTATAAGCTGACATCTTAGTTTGCATTAACCTGTGCTGCTGCTTCAGTATGAAGGAAACAGGGGGGCTGAGGAGGATTCACCATCAGCTATTGAGATGAGTGCACTGCAGGCAAAACTGCCACAGTTTTATTATCCCCATGTGGATATTTGTTCTCCTATTTACAAAATTAAACTTACTGCACGCAGTTGAAGGTAACATGCATGCATCCAATGTGAAGCAGACCAAGACGAACCTGAAGGCCTGTGTGAGAATAAAGTCCCTGCAGTGGACCTTAGGCATCAAGCACGAACACTTTAATCAGCTATTTTTGTGACTTATTACTGAACACATCCACTGAAATGCTACTTGATGGGACTTCGTGCAAAACTTTCTTTTATCACTTTCAGTGAAAGTAACTCTGATAATCTACAGGCCAGAGTCTGTAAGCACCAACAGTGAGAAGAGGCAGAAATATTTACTGATTTACCTTCATCTTTTTCTTTAAATACATTTTTTTGAACTTAAGAAGTACCATATCTTTCCATCTGAGGTGACTCACTGAAATTGAAGAAATGTCAGCAGGAAGCCATTATTACATCTTGTGGCAAGGTAAAAGGGCCTTTTTGTAGGCTGCATCCAATGACGGGTGTCTCTGAAACTCTGCTGGCATGCTGAGAAGTGCACTGAGTTGCAGAGGACAGCTTGATTATTGGAAAAATCTGATCTCGTCTTCTCCGCTTCACTGCGTTAGCTCCCTTATAACTTGAGGCCAGGCTTCATGGTGCTACTTTAAGTATTAAAAATCTAAGCTCCTCTTCCTCCTCTTCCTAGCTGCAGCTGTTGTCAATTTCACTCCACGTCATCTGCTCATATAGCCACTGAACTGGAATTCAAAAAGGAGACACAGAAGCAGAAACAATAAAATCTGACATAAAGAATAAATTAAATCCCTGAAGTCCATTAAAACTAAAGTTTAGCTCAGCTAATTATTTCTAATGTCCGACTGCCACTTGTCTCACCCAGCGGCAACATTCCCTGTTGTTCTCTCTGTTTTTAAAACGTGTGTTTCATTTCTAGCTGCTGTAATGTTGCGATTTGTTAATTCTTTGACCATGAGTAACTCAACTAAAGCTAATGTTTAACTATGATTGGGACCTGATTCCCTCTGCAGTGCTCAAACTAGAACATTTCAGCCTCAGTTTCATTTTGGGCAACGTGAAGAAAGAGACAAATTTGGTAAAGAAAAGGCATGACTGTGTTGTTGAGGGCGAGAAAGTTGTGTGTTTCCATTGCGTTTTCAAGCAGGAACGTTGTTTTGTTGGAGAGCCCAATTGCCATCACCACAACGTTTCAGGTCACAGTACTCGGCGTCAACAGTTTGATGCATTCAAAAGTCAAAGAAAACCACCTGCATGCTCTTGGTTTTTACTTGTGACCTGATGCGCCTTCTGCGGTTTGGAAAACTGTTTGCTCTTTATGGCAAAAGACCACTGTTTGTTCTCTGTGTATTAGCTGTAAACATGACTTTAATCACTGGTAACAAAGCTCAACATGTGATTCGGGTCATCCTGGATGTGTTGATTGAGATCTGAGCGAACTCTCACATGGACACAGCGGTCCAAGAATGTGGGCTCAGTCATGGTTCCTAAAGTCCTCTAAAGTAGCCTGTGAGTCAGACCCTTAAGCCTTCAAGCTCCTTTCATGTGGAACCATCTCCCTGCCTCGATCTGGGAGAGAGAATATTCATCATGGTGTATTATAATAACTTGTCTCATTTCTATTTCTAGTTTCACTGTTATTATTGCTGTTGCTGTGTATCTCTGTGTGCCTCTTTCAACCCAACCAGAGCAGACAGCGTCCAATGATTGAGCCAGGTTCTGTACAGGGTTTCTGCCTGCTGAAAGACAGGTTTTCCTCCCCACTGTCGCCAAGTGCTTGCTCATGGGGAATTTATAGAAATTTTTGGGTCTTTGTAAATCATGGAATGTGGTCTAGACCTGCTCTATATGGAAAGTGTCATGAGACAACTTCTGACTTGAATTGGCACTATATAAACAAAAGTGACTGCACTTTCTGATACCTGATCTTCAGGCCCCCATCCATCAAAAATAGTTTTACTATACCTTGTTCAGCTTATATTGTGCCCACAGTGTTTATTTCTTTACAAAGCAGGCTAAGTTGCTTGCTCTGAGAAGATAGGATGTTTAGCACAATACACAGAGAGATGGTCCTGGTGGTGCAGCCTGCTATTGTAAGACCACCACTAACTCTTTGGTCAGGTCCGGGTTTATCGAGCCATGAGCCCCCTATGATTAGGATAGCAGTCTTGGTATTTTCCCTCTAATTCTAAACCATCTTTGTCGTTCTGTGGCTTTGTTTTCTCCATAGCTTAACTTTCTGGGACACCTCAAGCCTGCTGCTGACTCAGACCTCCACACACAAATCCAAACACACACACACACACACACACATCAAAGCTTAATGCACATTTGTGAGACAGTAGATATCAAACCTAAACCTCATAAGCAAGCTGTCATGGATTTTCATATTCTTCTTCTTCAGTACACTTGACTTGTTATTGTATCACAGTCTGTAAAACTGCTGGAGAGAAAAGGTCAGGGAAAGGTAAAGGAGGGATGAGGCTGAACAGACTGATCCTTCAAAATAAGCCGGGCAGGGCAAATTTATATCTACAGCACATTTATACCTAAAAACAACCCAAAGTGCTTTGCATATTACACAGGTAAAAGTGAAAAAAAGATATTAACAATAAAAGCAAGCAAAAAGAGCACAAAGAAAATATAAAACACACACACAAACACATTACAGTGGGAAAAAAAAACATTAAAGCAGACAAATAAAAATGATATAGAGTTAAAACAATTAAGCAATTAAAAAAAAAATTGATTTTAAAGCAAATTAGTTTAAAACAGTAGTAAACGGGTAGGTCTTTACATTGTAGTCAACACTGACTTAAATCTTATCTTCCCTGGTAATTTGTTCCACATTTATGCAGTATAAAAGCTAAAGGCAGTTTCACCATGTCTAGTTTTGACTGTGCAAACAGTCAGTAATCCAGAACCAGCCAACCTCAGACGTCTGCAAAGACCATACCCGGTCAGGAGATCTGATATCTCGGATCCAGACTGTGCAGTGATTTATGGAGAAGCAATAGAATTTTGAAGTTGATTCCATGAGAAACTGGAAGCCAGTGTGGTAATCCGAGAACTGAAGTTATATGCTGAGGTTTATTGGTTCTTGCTGTTCCAAGCTGCCTGATTGCTGTCTTAAACTTTTGAACAGTCCATCGCAGTTGTCCAGCTGGCCAGAGGTAAAGGCATGTACAAGAGTCTCTAAATCATGTTTTGACATCTAGCCTCTGATCCATGATATATATTTAACAAGGGAAAAGAATGAAATAACAGAGATACGACAACTGACTCCTGTGGGACACCACACTTTGTAAGGAGACACTCCGGTGTACAGCTAATTAAAACATGGTGGTCTGTCTTTAATTAAGGCAAACAATTTTCATGCATTGTAACTCTCTGAATTAGAGATCTAAGACAGAAATAATTTGAATAATATTTGTGGAGACTGTCTTTGTATAGCAAAGCAATAGCAATACCAGCTTTAGCCATCCTGGACTCAGGTTTTGTCTTGCATGTGTTATTTTGCACACAATACCATTCTACAACATTCAATTATTATTATTATTGAAGTCTTCTCTTCACAAGTCTTAAAAGGTTACAGTAGCAGGAGAGCAAAAAACATTACACTGATTTTAATCTTTAATTGGATTGTAGAATTTTAATCCAATCGGTCAAAATGTGTATTTTGGATTGGAGTCTTTTTGTTTGCAAGGAAACTTCTCAAAGAAAAAAAGGAAAGAAAAAGATGCAGGTTGCTGGGTTCGATAAAAAACAGTAATGCAAGTTCGACATGTGCAGGTTTATTTCTCTGATTAGAACATAGAATAAATCAGCCATACAGGGTCAGTTAATTAATTAACATAATTACAGTCAACAGTGTAACACAATACCGAGGCCTTTTAATTTTGTTTCGCTTAATTGTTATCATGAAGCTTGTTTCCTTCCCCTTGCCCTTTAACATCTACATTTTTGCAGGGAATTATGGCTTATTTGTCTTGTTCATTTTTAAAAGATTATGACTAAAATCTTTAAGGGCAAAATTAATGTGTGAAGGTTAGTGAAGAATGGGACGAGTCCAGTTACATTTTGCAAGTCTGTACTGAGAACAATTTAATCATTTTATCTTTATAGGCAGTGCGTAGCTGCTTTAAACATCTTATGAGGACAGTTGATCTTGTATGTATGTATGTATGCTTTCTGTGCAAACTTTGCACAAAATATCAGAAGTCCTGAGAAAAATATACATTGTGTATTAATGCATGAAAACACTAAAAACTGCATTGTCAGTGAGATGTGTTATTGTCAGTAGCAGCTGGTGAATATTTTGAAGAGTACCATAAATATTTTCTTCACACTGTCAGTTGAAAGGAAAAAATCATTATTATTTCTTGAGCTGGAGAGGAGTGCATAAAGCTGAAAAGGTCTGAGCAAAGAGAGGCAAAATGCTGAAGAGATATTAGCAAAAGGGAGGACAAGAAGCACAAAATAATAAAATGGTGTGTTTCACTTGCGGTGTACCCATGAATAAAAAAATCATGGTTACAGTCCATGTATGTTAAGATCACTTCTTACATCCCCATCAGTTCACATCACCAGTTCACAAGTTTCAGCCCATATGGGATAGTGTAGGAAATGCAAAATAAATCGGGATGTAAGCATCTTATTGTTAGGATGAAAATTTTCCATGCACATCCTCATGCCAAGAACATTGTCTTCACACCTTCATTTAGTTGCGTTTCCTGTGAACAAGTAATTACAGTAAATTAACAAAGAAGGCCTCTGCTCACAGACATGAGAGAGCTGCTACATTAACATAACACCTGTAGCTAATTTAGAACAGAAAATAAGTTTGGTAATTACATGATGCAGGAGACAGTCACTGCCAACCATTTTGCCCATGTGAGACCTTTTTTGTGACTGATTTCAAAGTTGATGTGTTCAGAGTTTTTTTTTTTTAGCATTCGTCTTTGAGGCTATGAAACAATAACTGATGCCCTTTGAACCAGATTTATAATTTTTTGGCTAAAACTGATATGACTTATAGATTTAAGTTAAAATATTGAACATAAAAGCTCAAGATAGATAAAAGTTGTCAGTGCCATGTGTATTTTTGCAAATAATGCAAAACAGCAATGCAATAAAAAAAAATAGGTAAAAGATAATAATTTTAAGGTTCAATTTTCTTTACTAACCCCAACAACACTCAAATTTTAAGTGCAGCTGGTTTGTTTGCAGTCTTACCATGACAGGATGGGCTGGTACCAGGATTTTTAAGCCTCTTGTTTATTTTGTATTCACTGGAGAGCCTGGATAGGATGTGTCAGCTCAGTGCAGACATGAAAAGAGACAACAAGCCCTGACATAAAGCAGTGATTTTTTTCCAAGAGATTGTAAAAGTTTCATATTTAACAGTCTTGTCCTGTTAGTTGGCTTATCACTAGTAAGAATACATGAAGAAAAGCAAACACCCTCACAGACCTCAGGTGGTGCTCCAGCAACTGGCCTCATGGCTTCTGACTTTAGATATATACAAGTTTTACCAATAGACATCAACAAAACTGTTCTATCATAGTGCTTCAGAATGTCATGAAAGCTAAATCCAATCATTGGAACAGAATTCAGTTAGAATAAGTGCCATTTACAAATGTGCTTATTTATTTATTTATTTATAATCTTTTTTTCTGTGGGATGTTAAAGGCCTATCACCTTTCCTTCGCTAGCCAATAAGTAATATAACTAATTACATTGGTACCAGTGGCGGGCCGTGCATTTTACACCTAGGCCTTCAGGTGATCTCTGTCTAAATCAGTCCACCCCTCAATAACTATTTTATGACTATAAAAACCATCTTATTATGCAGAAATGCAGTATAAAGAGTCGTTCCAGCCCAGATAGATAACTCGTGTAGCCAA
>JAUZTA010044116.1:0-14814 GCA_034780835.1 Ctenochaetus striatus
GGTGGCTCTCCTGTGTTGAGCCATACGCTTGTGAAGCGGTTGTTTAGTTTCCCCAATGTACAGGTCTGAGCATTCCTTACTGCATTGGACTGCATACACCACATTGCTCTGTTTGCGTCTTGGTGTTTTGTCCTTGGGATGAACCAGCTTCTGCTGGTCTCGCATAGTCCAGTTGCCTTGCTTTCGACTTTTCAACTTAATCATGACCTGGATGAATGAGAATCTACACGACTTAAGATATTCTATTCAGGAATAAAATGAGAAAAAAAAAGATCAATTGATAACTTTTGTGACTTTGTAGATTTTGGTTAACAGTAAAATAATAATAAAAAAATGATGTAGTCCTAGTTTTAAAAAAATTTTGGGGAATTTAATTGATAAATACAGTCTACTGATATAAGAATAAGACTTTGTTATTCCTGAAGGAAATTTTATGTGTTATGTACACATTAATCAAGAACATAAAGCACATTATTCTAAAAAGTACTTCATTGCATCATAAGATATTTGACTACAGTGGTGTCATTGTGTCCTGCGGAGGTTGTCTGTGTTCAGGTGTCGCTCCGGAGGGGCGTGTCGCCACACCTGAACTCTGCGTACTGCTCAGAAAATGAAGCAGCAGGAGTAGCTGTCATCCGCAGGTAAGCGCCATCCGTGCGGTTTCTTTCCTCCACTTCTGAACGACTTCCATCAGCCTTAAAAGACCGGATAACCAGCGGGAGCACCAACTAAGACTCGCTCATTAGGATCCGTCAGTCCTCCTCTCTGTCCTCGGTGTCATCGCCCGGCAGAGATGGCCAAGAGTTCACCGAGAAAGACCCTGAAAAGTTTGTTCTCCAAGAGCGAGGCCAGCCTGGACCGCCCGCAGGAGAAGGATGTGGAAACTAAGAATGAGGGAGAGAAGAAGAGGTTCAAGTTCCCAAAGTTAAAGATAAAGTCAAAGAGCGGCTCATCCTCCGAGAAGACGGCTAATAAGAACCAGCAGGTGCTCAGGTATGAACCCAGAATGTCAAGGTGAATCCTCAGAGCCTTGTTTTAAAGCCTGTGCATGTGTCTGTGGCTCCTGGTGGAGGGGCAGCAGTGTAGGCAGCTATAAATCTGCAGTGGTAACTACCTCATGTTGCCTTGAGCTCCAGCTGCCAGTGGTTTATAGCCTCAAACATGGTTCATTTGTCAGTTTGAAGTCAACTCATACTGTTTCGCAGTCTAGTTGTTGTCATTCTGCAATGTCACACAGACTGTTTCGAGTGCAAAATGTTGGTGTTTTTGTGTTGATGCTTTGTCAGATGAGCTTTCAGTGTTGAATGAGGCATCACTCAGATCCCATCATACAGTGAGTTCAGCTGTCAGTGCAGACATTAAACTGGCAAGAGTGTTTAATTGGGTTAATCATAGCTGAGAGGAGTTATTTTCAGCTCTGTGCCAAACTAATGTCTTTAGATTTACCATGACTCTGAAGATCATTCAGTGGTGATTAAAAAAAAGCCCACGAGAAAAATTCGGTCTAGACAGAGCAGTTAGGAGGCTGTGAGATCCATGAAATTAAATCCATTGTCTCAGTCATTATGTAATTATGTAAAAGGCCAAATGAAATATGCAAAAAATGAACTTCAGTTCTCTGAGAGCATCCTTCAGGCACATCCAGGAAGATATCTTCAGAAAGTGTTTCAGACAAACATTGTGCAGCATTATTTGGCATGGAATACTTTTTTGGTAAAAACACCAAAATGCATATTGAATATTTAATTTTTTTGTCTTTTGAAGGTACCAGGAAAAACTCTGTTATGTCATTCAGTAGCTTAAATATTTGGATCATGCTTTCTAGAGAACATTGAGCAAAGATTAGTAAATCAATAGAAAATTAACCAGAAACTATTTTATTTATTTTCGATATTTCTGTCTTTTTTCTAGCTTCTTAATATTAATAGTCTCTTGTTATCTTAGTTGTCTATGATGTGAAACTAAATATTCTTGACTTTTTGACTACTCTGGACTATTAAGCAACAAAAAAAGGAAGCTTTGGCTTTTGGGAACTCGTGCTAAATATTTTTAAACAATTTTTCGATATTTTAAAGACCAAATGACTGAATGATCAGTGAGAACAGAGGGATTAATCAGTGGAAATCACTGTTATTTTCAACGCCGGTGAAAAGCAAAGTATAAAGTGACAGCAAACTAGAGCCTGTCTGATACCGGAGCCTTGTGACTGATTCTGTTTTATGTCAACAGAAAGGAAAAAAGTTCATGAAAGGTGATAAAGACTTGAGCAGGATCCTGAAGTTTAGCCGTTAGTCATGTAACATACTGGAAGCAGACTGCTGTAAAGCCATTACTGCAAGCAGAGGTAGAAACACCATCTGCTAAACTGTGATGCACCCATTTGTAAACAGTACAGGCTGCTCCACATACTAGACAAACAATATAATAATCGACTTAAGATTATAATCCTTAAAGTGCTTCTGAATGGCCACCTTTCTAGATGCAATTGGTCAATATTAGCAGACATGTGCAGCAGTTCTCACAGTCCAAAAGTTTATGAAAGTCACTCTTGATTCTCTCTCTGTAAAGCCAATATAAACATAAATTCAAATTTGGTTTTCAGAACCATAGAGGTGGTAAAATTTTAATTCCTGTTGATGTGAAACACATGCAAGCATTACATAGAGACACTAGTATCCCTCATAACAGCCAAGAATAGAGTTTTATGTAAAATATCTGCCAAGCTGAGCCTTTTCTTCAGCTGTGGATATGTTGCTGTGATAGTCATGTGCAACTTCACCCTAATGAGACAGAGACTTGGTGAATCATTTTGGCAATTTACAGTGCAAGAACTAAACATAAAACGCTCTTCGCATTCAGTTTGCAAGTGATCAACACTTTTCGCTTCACTGTATTGGTCTGAAATGTTTACTAAAGACTAGGCACAGTTTTCAGGTCAGCACTCATACAATATATAAGCAAAGGGGTGTGAATAAACACACAGGTGGGGCTGTCTGTTTATACAGGTCACATGCTTTGACAGTGTAATCATGTCATTCATGTGGTTGTAGACCAGACGGAGTGACAGCTTGTGTTTGCACAGGAAAAAAAAAGAAAAAAAAAAGATGAGCTGACACTGGCAGAAGCACCTTTGCACACAAAAGCTGCGCACAGGGGTCACGCAAGGGTAACACCTGGCGTCCGGAGGAAGAAATTCACTTATGAAAATAACAAAGAACAAAAACATTTGTGTTGGTATTAGTTTTCAAGACAAATATTTAATGAATTACAAGGATTAAATGAATAAAACAGTATCCTTTTTTGTTCTCTATAGCCTCTTAAGGCGGCCATTTTGTTCTGATGTCACACACGTGGAAGGGGAGTCCATGGTATAATATTGGCTTTGGCATCATTACATCTACATCATTTCAATGCTTTTGATTGATCAGCAAACATAATAGTGCAAATCTGAACAATATTGGGTCAAATTACAGGCGGTAGGTTTAGAAAAATACAGAAATGTTAACCAGTTAGCCACGTTTAGACAACAGCTTACATTAGCATTCAACCACTCCCTGTTTGATAGGGTTTCAGGGTACAGTAGAAAAGATGTAAACTAATTCTGAAACATTATCGTGTTAATGTGCATCTAAAATGTATATTTTGTGCAATTTGGTGCCCTCCTCCCTCCCAGTTTTTGGGTTCCTACATACACCACTCCAAAATTAGAAAGTAAATATGTGATGGGATGCCATAAATTAATGAAAGTATGGAAAAACTCTGGCTACAACTCTGCTGAAATTGGCTGACTTTCCTTATGATTAGAAACAAGTGGGTCAACATCTTTGCTTGTAGCCTTTTATTTCTTGAGGCTCTAGTGAATTGTTGAAAGCCAGTCCAAGATTTGTTTTTCTTCTGTGTCTTTCTGGGTCTTTGACTCTTTATCTCCTCCATCAACGTCCTCCTCAGTCTTTTCTTCTCTGTCATAAAAAAACATTGAGGCAGCTGAACCGGCTTCCATTTTCTTCTCACATGGCTCCAATTTTGATGCCTATTCTGCTTCTGCTCCCCAGCAGGATTTTTCACTGATTCCTTCTCTCTTTCTAGACATGAAAACCTCCTCCTGGTGGTCCAAACATGCTGTGATAGAGGAGTAAACACCAACACTCCCTGAGGATCCAAGCAGAGTTAGCTAACTGCATGGCTAACAGAGCTAGTTATAGTTAGCCATGCAGTTTCAGGTTACTTTAGCAAACGGTAAAGCATTGGGAAATCCTGTTGATCTCTGAGAGCAACTTGAGAACATCAGAGACAAAAAACAGAGAGCACCTCTTCCAGAATATAATCCAGGTTTATGTGCGAGACACTGCTGTAAAGCTGTGAATAAGCTCACTCATACGGTCACTTAAGTGCAGAAACAGATTACTGAACATCACAATGCAGACTGAGTCACCAATCAGACCAACAAAACGATACTGAAGCTCTGTTAGATTACATGAAAGCACACAAGTGTCTCCCAAACACTTGGAACCACGCAGTGTTATGTGTGGTATGAGGAGGCGGGCAGCACATAGCTGCTTTGGTCCTTTAGTTGCGGTACGATCAAAGCTTAATTAAAATCAGGAAGCTGTCAAATTTAAAGAATTTGTCTGATCACCTTTTACACAGCTTGCAGCCAGGAACACGGCATTTTCTTTTGATAACAGCACGTGTCCTTTTAGTGTGACGTCAGAAGGAAAATGGCTGCCGTGTGGCTGTGCTCTGTTGTTTAAGATGCAGATGAATGTCCCAGATGAAGGTTAAATCCACACAAAGACTAAATCTGTTATTGTTGTTGGTGAAGGATTTAGTTTTAATCCTTGATCAGGGTTTTAGTTGAAGACTCAAGGATTTCAAGGTTTAAGAAACACATCTTATGTTGTTTGTTTGGACACAATGGCATCTTATAAAGTTCAAGGTTATGTCAAAGTCACATGGAGACACTTTTAAGTCCCTTTCCAAACAGGTCAAAACACACCCTCGGTTTCATAATCTGGCAAAGTTTGTCGGGCTCATGAGTACTGCTACATATTTATCGAGACACTGTAGATAAACCTGCAACTCCACATGCCCTTTTGCATTGTCATGAAGCTACTAATCAATCACACAATTGCACACACACACACACACACTTACTGTGTTAAAGGGTGCATCTCAGCAATGCATTAGTCACAAAAGAGGCTCATACATCTTAATTCGACTGTGACATTATTTAGAACAGTCAGGTTCAACATGAGCCACTGTATTGTTGAGCCTGTTGTTTGTGTGTAGAAGGTTTAAACGAGGTGACACACTGGTTACAGAAAGTGGCACACACACACACACACACACACATACACACAAACACACACACACCTCCCAGCAAAAAGGTGTGATCAATGTGACTGACTGAAAACTTCCTCTTTAAAGTTTAACAATTACAAGTCATTGTGAGCAGAAACAGAAAATGAAATCTGGTCAACATCACACTCTTTTCAATCATATTTACTGTTGCAAATTAGTTGGAAGCAGTTTTCTAAATTACATAAATTTACTTTTTCAGTATATTTTATGTCACAGCTATTTTTAGCCTTATTAATGTATCAGACTCCTGTGATAATTTTACAGGATTCATACAGACATCATATACGATTCCCCTTTATCACCTTTTACCATTTGTCTGGAATCTGCCTTCAGGGCTTTTTTTGACTGTTATTGACAGACCAGATTAGTTACCGTTGGAGGAATTCACAGATATGGATTCAGCAAGTCAAGACAGCTTTGTCAGTGAAATCAATGGAGGGCTTCAGGTGGTAAATTCCTGACGCGGCTGTCAATTTCAAATTATATCCGTTTCCATTTATTCTTTAGTTCCTGGTCAAACAGGGGTATTGATTTCATCCACAGCCTACAGAATGTTTAACTTGCATCAGAACATACAGATGATTCAGGTTCAGTGTCACAGTCAACTGTTTCTCTGCAAACAGTATTCAGTGATATATTGACGTTATATTTAAGGCTCTTTTCCACTGTTCCCAAAATACATGGTATGTGCTGTTCAGACATGAATCTGAAGAAGTTTATTTCTGAAAGTGTTGAACTCTTTCGGTGACATAGATGGTGTCCGCTGTAGACAGAAACCATGTGGTTTGGCTGAAGGAAGCGCCTGCTAGTTTTTAGATACAGATGCAAATGAAGCTGAAACGTTAGTAGGTCTCTCTTCAGCCACCAGCCTCACACCTTTCCCTCTCTCTCAGTCTTGTTCTTATGCAAACAAACATTTTCACATTTTATTGCTCAGCCGGAGAAAGTACAGAGGCAGCTTTCATCCCTCGCTTACATCCTGTTGAGCTACACCCAAATCAAGATAGTACTTTTTTTTTCCCAGAAATTTGATGTCATCCGTGCTGACATGAGAACACGATATGACTCATCCTTTTATCTCACACAATCTTGTCTCACATCAAAGCAGCTTATTTGTCTCACACACTTTGGTGGTTAACAACCTGACTGATTTGCGAGTTGCACTTTGCATGAAGAAACACAAAAAAACATGACGCAAAGTGGTTGTTCGATTGCAGTGTGTGTAAATGAGTGACTGCCGGCCTTTTTTTTTGCAGATATGTGTGAATCTGTTATATTATATTACAGGAAAAGGTTATTTTTTTACCTCCTCAACAGCAGATGTTGAGCCAGCTGCTGGATGCACATGCATGTTTTTTTTAAAGTGACAAGGGGTTTATAATTTGTGGTGCTGCTGCTATAATGTTTGCTCGTCCCGTGGCTTCCTGTTTGGCATCCAGTTGTGCAAAGGAAAACAGCCTTTGTGTATGAGGAGACCTTTGTACCATTTGTTTGATGTGGTGACAGGCCATAATTATTGATGGAGCCTCTCTGTTGACTGTGAAGCCCCTGCAGCTTCACACTCCCAGGACATTGAGCTAAGCAGAGCCAATAGTCTGTTGTTTCATAACAAACTTGAAAGTAATTGAATTAATTATCCAATGTAGGCTTGTAGCTACCAGTTTGCTCCTGCCAAATCAAATTTGCGTGTTGATTAGCTTTGCCCTGATGGCACAATTATCCTTTGTCATAGATAGAAGTTACGTTTGACAAAGAACGCTGTCCTGAAACAAACACAAACTTACTTTCTGCTCAGCCGGTTTTATTCAACATTCCCTAAGCAGTGATTCACTGCTTTATTTTGCTAAGCAGCTACTTGCCCTCCTTTTATTTCAAAGCACTGATTATGCCGTCCCAATAGGATGACCTATATGTGTAATATTCCTCCTGCACTAAATACAACATGGCTGCTGTAGGTGGATAAAAAATCTCTGATGTAAGTGTTTAATTTGTCTCATCAACGGCAGAGGACACAAACTATCCAGTATTAAACTGTTTTATTTGGTAATTTATTATATCCTTGACTCATTTTTACTTTACTTTTACATACTTTAAAGTGGCTTCAGTTGGTAAAAACTGCTGATTTTAACAGGTTTATCTTTGTTCCCTTCAGTGCTGCTGAACCCAGTAACTCTGCAGAGGACAAGGAGGCTTCGACTTACACCGTCAGCTCCAACGAGAAGAGGTCATTCCTCTATGGCACCGCTCCCAGGTCAAAGGTCAGTCAAGCAGCTGTCAGAGGTCGTTTTAAAAATGAGTACAACATGTCTGGACTGTGTGAGGTCAACGTGCCTTTGAGGACATAATTGAAGACTGACTGCTGATGAAAGCCAGTTGAAACTTTCTTTTTTAGCCCCTGTGGCAAAAAGTCTCAAACACATTACTTAGAAAGTTTAAATTCCTAATGTTTTATCCCCCAAGTGTGATAATATACGTGGAAAAATGGAGTGATAACACGATAATTCTCATAAACCAAATTATTCTGATAAGTAAAAATGACTGTGGCACATTCTCGAGCAGGTATATTTCCTCCAAGAGAAGAGGTCTGATCAGGTCTGTAACTTGTCTCAACAAGAATTTTCTTGGTGGCTAATTTATTTTCATGTGAAAAAACACTTTAATGACTCCTCCTCAGGTAACCTCAACGGTTTCTGCATTCCACCATGTGGTTTGAAGACTCCTTGTCGAGATGTCTTCTTGCACAACCATGACACCAAAACACTCACAGGCACACACTTACAGATAACTGAAATAAATCTAAACACATCTATCTTTTGTTTTTATTAAACCACTTTCAGATTTAATAACCACTCTTGTAACATAAAACAACACTGAAAATTTTAAGTGGCTGCATTAAGCTTAACATACAGGACTTCCCCTCTAGATGGTGCCACATCTCAAAAAATAACACACACAATATAGTTTGTTCAAGTTAAATGAAATCTCTTGTTTTACTTTATGTCCACAATATTATGATTTAATTTAACTGCAATACTTTGGCCTTGTATTCCATGTATGCTTACAGTATTTATAATACAGAGTTCGACAGAAGACTTTTTATTCTGTCCAGCAGAGGGAGCCAGAGCTTTACCAAGTAGCAGTTTTGTTGTGAGTCAGTCATAGAAAACAAAGTAATCCAACTCCTCTTAAATTGTTACTCATAGATTCAGCAGATGCCTCCAACATAAGGGCATCAAGTTCAGGAGGTGAATGTGTGTGTTCACTGTGTGTTTTTGTGTCCAAGAAATGCCTGCTATCAAAATAAAAGTGTTGCAGAGCAGAATTAAAGCATTATGTAACAGACTTTAAAGAGGGTGGGTACTTTTCCTGGCAGCTGGGTGGGTTTGGTTATTACCAGTGGACCAGACCAGACGGTATCTTATCAAAACTTTGCAATGTGGGAGGGAACCTTTGGTGGACATGGGCCGCTGAAGGTGGCTTGGGTCATTAAAGTAAACATAAATAAACATTTTTCATGTTAACATTGAAAAACAGGTGAGGGACACGACAATATTTTTGTAACACACTGAACTGTAATTTTTTCAGTTTACAGTTCATGCCTGTCGTACACTTTTGAAGATGCTACATTTAAACAAAAATCACCAAGGATTAAGCTGAGGTTCATTAATGAAAATACACCACTGACCTTGTTACAACCTTAATTCCAAAAAAGTTGAAATGCTGTGTGAACACTAATAAAACCAATTGCAATGAGTTGCCAGTCCTTCTTGGCACGTTCTGTTAAAAACATCATATTGACAACATGGTAAGCAAGATATTTTTAATGTTTCACATCATTAACTCCACAGATTTTTGTAACCATACACTAATTTTTATTTTGATTCCAGCAAAGTTGTGGAATGTTTGATAAAACATTCCACAGGTAAAACTATTCATTGGTTACAAGTGATAACATCATGATTGGTGTGAAAGGGATTGAAAGACTCGGTTGTTCAAAGGCTCGGGATGGTTAACCACTTTGTGAACACATGACTGAATGAAGGGTGTTATTACATGGGCCCAAGGATCAGTTCAGTGAACTAAACTGTTAGATTGTTTTGAATTATGATTCACGCACTGTGCCAACTTTTTTGGAATCAGGATTGTTCAGTTTTTTATCAAAGGCATCGAACGCTGTGGGTATGAACTCAAATGCTCCATCAGAAGAAAGAGATCATCCCATTAGCTTGGGATCACTGATATTCAGACTATTCAATGTGTACATTTTGTATTTATGTAATTAAGAGGATTTGCATCAGTTTCCTGTAATCAGCTTACTTAAGAAGTGCCAACAGGGGGGTCGGGTTGGTGTCACAGCCAACCTGCTGTGCCAGGGCACACAGTGTAGTCTACTTTTTTTAATGCTAACTATAAATAGCCTAAAATTAATGTTAGCTAGTTTAGCTTTTGCTAAAGAGCAGGCAATGTGGCTACAAATGACAGTTATTATAAATAAAACGGTTGTGCCATAGAGTTGCGTAAAAGTTGCACAACTAGCAAAGAATCAGAAAGCTTCTGACTTGATGAGAAATGTCAGTCACAAGCAAAAACTGTAAGGTCTCAAGGCAACATCTGTCTGAAGTTTGCATGAAACATTAGCAGACGTTAGCTAACATTAAACACCTGGTTATGCTAGAACATAATGATCTTGCTTGCTTTTGAATTCAGTCTACTTCATGTTTACAGTAACATAATCTGGCATTAATTTTAGAAAATATATTAAACCTGCTCATTTCTGCTTTTAGGGAAAACTGGTTCCTTGAAAAAGAAAGACAGAGAGGCGACCCTTTTTCGACCCTTTTTTAAACTTAATCTGCATTAGTTTTATTGTTTATTATGATAACCAAGTCTAATTTGTAAGCTGAAATCTTCCTAAATTTATAAGCTAAGTTAAGCTAAGAGCAAAAAGTTTTAATGGACATGTAGATAGAATGTAGAATATAAAATATATATGTAAAGATAAGTAAAATATGGTCATAAGCACTAAAAATGAAATAAGTGATAGTTTGGCATTAAGTGGTTTGTCTTTGTTTTGCATTACATATTTTTGTACATGTCTAAGGCAGCGGCGTTACCTCGTCCACCCACAGCTACTTAAACTAAAACTCCACTTTGATTGTTTGCTTTGCTTCTCGTACTTTTCAAAACTATCTAGCTAGAGGGAAGAATTCAAGCAGGCACACCCAGTTTAAAAAGCTGGCAGATGGCAGAAACAACCTCATGTTCCTTTGTCTTTTATCATCAAGGCTCAACAAAACATGCAGCCGTAATCCCCAGAATAACATCGCCAGCGTCGTTTCGGTCAGAGTTTGCTCGCGTAACTATTTTTTTTGTAATATCAAGTGATGAACATGCAATTTTTTTGATTTTGCAGATTTACACATATATCAGTAGCTTAGACTACAAAAGTTCTAC
Source organism: Ctenochaetus striatus (assembly GCA_034780835.1). Classification (NCBI taxonomy): domain Eukaryota; kingdom Metazoa; phylum Chordata; class Actinopteri; order Acanthuriformes; family Acanthuridae; genus Ctenochaetus; species Ctenochaetus striatus. The sequence continues at coordinate 10,816 of JAUZTA010044116.1, forward strand.
AACAATATTAGGTATTTGTAAAGTAGGTCTCTTCTATCTTGGTTAAGACTTTACTTTACAGGATTATTTGGTGATAAACTGACTTGCTCTGGCTGCAAAAATGTTATTTGCTATAAAACTATGTTATCCTGCAGGCTACATATCATGTAACAGTGCATTGGAGTAATTATAAAGAACATTAAGTTGCATTAATTAGCTTTATTTTCCTCAAGCCTCCCAGACTGCAGCCTTTGAGGCGACAGCTGCCAGGTTCAGTAGATCGTGTTTTGCTTGTCTTTCATTTCTTTTCAGGGTGGGGCAGTTTTAATCGTCTGGAATGAAGTCAGGGTGTCATCTTTTTTTTTTTTTTTATTTCAAGCTTGAAGACACATTTTGAGTTGTGGAATATTTTTTTATGTGTCATATCCTCATTCTTGTCATGAAAAGCAGCATTGTTTGAGGTTTTCCAAATAACCTGTGGCAAGGGCTTCTTATTGTGATTAAGTATGTTTGGTATGTGTGATCAGTTTGTTTTCTATTCAATAAAGGGTAGGGATTGTAAGCTAAAAATGATTAATAATTTCAAATTTTTTGCATTTCTTTCTCTCTTTCTATCTCTTTTTCATTCCTAAACACTCCTTTCTTCCTCTCAGACCAAAGAACTCAGTTACTCAGAGTTCGACCTCCGTAGGCCAAAAAGGTTTGCCACCTTTTCCTTCGGTTTTAAGAGGAAGAAGAAAAGGGATGAAGAGAATATCTCTAAGAGCACCTTCGGCCTTCATAGCACAGGCGCTGGAGAAGGAGGGAAGGTAGGCCTGTTCTCTGAGTGTAGTTTTCCTCATATTCATGTGACAAATAATATTTCCTAATTTGTTTTTAACTGTAAATTTGGTGCATCAACTGCATGTTTAAGTATATATGGTTGTGTCTTAAATGTCCTTAGACCCAGTTTGTGCCTCTTGTCCGCTGTTGTTGTATTTATGTACTTGCCTGTGTTAACATTGCAGGGTTAAACATTTGTTTTTCTGAAAGAAACATCCAGGACAATCTCTCAAAAACCCAGAAGGTCAATTATAGACACATCTTTAAACATTAACAACTTCAAAAAGGTACTAAACTGCCATTTTTTTATTACTTTATAAGTAAAACTGTAAATTATCTTGTCCTAGTCTCCTCTGGACCTCAGTCATATGGAGCTTGATCAGACCAACAAGACGAAGATGTTCAGTATGTCGCAGCCGGAGCTGGACATGAGCGACACATTTGACATCCCATCTCCTCCTCCTGTGGCCTCAAACCAGCCCGAATCATATTTTACTCTCCTTAACGAGTCGCAGTCAGATGCTGTAAACAACCGGAAAGAAACAAAGGAGCCTCTGATGAACGGCTCAAATCTGTTTGATATTCATGAAGAACCACAGAAAGCACCGATCGCAACCATACCAGAGCTGCAGCTGGATTATCCAGATTCATCTGAGGAGAACACAGGTTCTCCTGTTAGCGAAAACTCTTTCAGAAGTATTTTGAATTCATTTGCCCCCGTGAGTCACACGGAAACCACCTCTGCAGCTGATGACCAGACTGTACCCGTCCTTCCTGCTGAACAACATCCGGCCGTGTTTGACACATCAGATTACAAAGCAGAAGCTGCTGACTCAGTTTTCTCAAGCTTTGACCTGAATGATCATGACGTCCTCCAGCAGCCTCACGCGGAAGCAGAAACCTCCAGCGGAGACACATTTTCTCAACATCAGCCAGATGTTCCTGACGCAGCTGACAGTCAAACTCCAGAAGGAGAATCCTCCCTGACAGATGACTTTAAGGTTGACAGCACCATTACAGAGTCAGTCTCTGTTCCTCACACTGACAGCTCAGATCTCGATGCAGATTCTTCTTCTGTCCTTCAACCTTTAACTGAGATATCTGCTCCTGAATCCGACAAGAGTGACACCAAAATCTCAGCTGGTAGCAAAGAAAAGAAAACTCAACCTCCCTGTTCAGACACAGTTTATGGAGCTTTATATGAGTCACTCTTTCCCCAGAGTTTTACAGCAGAGGTCATGGCATCTTTGGTACAAAATGCACCTCAAACTGCACCTCAAATCCAAACCGAGCAAACGGAGATAAGATGCCTCACCGCCAAATTAGAACCTGTCATGGTCAAAACCCTCAGTGAGAGTTACACAGACAGTAGTGTTATGTACTCTCATCTGTCAGCGTCACCACGGTTTGACTCAGCTGCAGGTGGCCTTACTGACATAAACACAGCCCTCAGCGAGAGTGAGGGGGTTTCCTCAGGTGAGAGCTTTTACCAAACTTCCACTACCCCCGAGCCTCTCAAGGACCCAGATTACGACCACGGATATCTGCCTCCCAATCCCCATTCAGGTGCTGAACCGTCTGACAGCAGTCACATTCCTTACTCAGAGCTCACTCACCCCCTCTCAGAGATAAAATCAGACAGATTTGACTTCAATCGAGACACTGTCAGGTCAGTTCCTGTGTCTCAAAGCTCGGCCCCTCCTGTTTCTGACTATGTAACGACCCAGGGGACAGATACTCAGGTTACCGACTCCATACGCAGAGTGATCCTAGTCAAAGAGTTAGTCACAGAAAAGGAGAGCGCCGACACCGACCGTCCCTCTCCTGTGCCTGAGAAAATGAGCGCAGCAAACAGCCTTGAGATAAATATTGACAAAACAGCAGGATTTTCTGCTTCTTCTGGAAAATCTGACAGCCACGATGGGCTTTTGAGTCCAACGTATCTGAGCGTAGGGTCAGATGATGGCAGCGCCGCGGAGATATACTACAGCGCTGAAGAGGATAACGCAGAGAGCTGGGATGAAGACACATCCACGATGGATGAGCGAGAAGATACTTGCATGGTAGATGGGCCGCAGGAGGAGTTTTCACAGCAGGAGGAGATGTCAGAGATTAGCAAGGGAGAGGAGAAGGAATCAAAGGTGCTCATTGTTATAATAAAGAACGAGGAAGGAAAAACAGACAGTGATGAAAAGGAGGAGGACATCAGCAGTCAAACTGATGTGCAGCAACTACTAGGAGATGGTCAGATTTCAGAGGCTCAAGTGCAAGAAGCTGAAACGTCTGAGTTTCTTGAGGGCAGTGATGCAGAGAGTCCGGAGAGAGTAGCAGCAACCGCAGCGTTTTCACAGGTGAAAGAAGAGGAGCAGGAGGAGAGAAAGGAGGAGTTACCGGCCACACCGGTTCAACAGGTGAACACACCGATGGTATGCGACTTTGTTCCACCCTCCAATGAGCCGCATGGGCCGGGGGAGGAGCCAGAGGGAAACTGGACCAAGGAATTTGAAACAGAAGACCACCTTAATGGAGAGACGCAACTCCCAGGACAGGAGATTCAATATCTGACCTACAAGGACAAAGACACAGAGAGTCCTGATTATGTAAATGCTGTTGAAGGTGAAGGTGAAGGTGAAGAGAGCCCAGAAGTTGCAGAAACCAAAAGCAGTGCTACAACCTTTGCAGGCGGAGGAGAGGCTGTCACAGTGAGGCAGAGCGCTGAGCTGCAATCAGATGCCACAGAGACTGAACACAATCAGGCTCCACAGAGCAGCGAGTGGGTGGATACCATTACTCAGAGCGCAAACAGAACCTGGACGGTTGTAGTCGAGCTGTCAGTCCCGAGCGAGGACACACACCGTCCTGATACTGAGGCTGCAGACACACTCTCAGAGGGACACGAGCATCCGGCAGAAGCCCAACCTGACCTGGATCAGGGGTAAGTTGGAAAGTCTAATTACAACACGTTTGGGAAAAGTGAGGTTGTTTGTTTGAGTTAGTGGCTGCAGGCAGTTTGTGAGTGAACACAGTCATTAAGAGGCTCTTTAACTCTGAGTGTAACTGATAGTTTGGTGTCATTAGGGCTTAAATTAGGGAGCAATGAAGGAAAGTGCGACACGTGAGAGTCATTTTAGATTTTATAAATGCTGCTAGTTAGAAAATTAAAGAATTTATTTACACAAAAAAATTAAAATCCATTCT
>JAUZTA010044153.1:0-14750 GCA_034780835.1 Ctenochaetus striatus
CCCTCTGTTTGTCTTACGTGTGTGTCCCCGTATGTGTGTGTGTTGCTAAAGAATCCCTGATAAGTCTTAGTGTGTGTCTGTGTGTGTGTGTCTGGGGTGTGTGTGTCTGACTCTCTATCTGCATGCACTGCAGAAGTATACTGATAAGCGAACGTCCAGCTGAAACTCTGAACAAGCGGCTCTTCATGCTCGAGTGGAAGGAAGTACTTCAGTAGACTGATAGCATGAACATGTTTGTGTGTTTGTGTGTGTGTGTTATTGTGTGTGTGTTATTGTGTGTGTATTACCTTTGTTGTGTGAACATAAATTTGATAACACAGTCTCATTGTTTGGATATAAGGAGGTCAGTTACGGCCAGGGTTGTGCAAGTAGTTGTTACGATCAGGTTTAAGGTGAGTCTTTGAGAAATTAATGTGATTGTTTGCAAAATCAGTTTAAAAATGAGTTTCCTCTGTTTTCCTGGTGCTGGTTTGCTTGACTCTTTTCCTTTTTTCCCTCCATTCGTCCTTTCATCTTCTCCTCCAATCCTGTCAGCATCTTCCCTGGCAGGATAAATAAACTTGATCCCTGCATCCTGGCAAGAAGTGACCTACCCACGTCCTAAACACACACACGCATACACAACTTCCTTTCTCCTTTTTTTTAATTCATATTCCACTTTTTCTGTCTAAGACATCAATCTCTCTTCTCTGTCTAATATCTGTCAAATCAGTCAGGTTTGACTGTTAAAAGGAAGTTTTTCCTCGCCTCTGTCGCCAAGTGCTTGCTCATGTGGGAATTGCTTTCACTTGTTGGGTTCCTATAAATTTAAAATACAAATTTAAATATCGAGTGTGGTCTAGACATGCTCTATATATGCAAAGAGTCTTGAGACAACTTTGTTGTGATTTGACGCTATATAAAGAAAATTGAATTGAATCAAAATGAATTGAAAATCTCTGGTCAACACACATGCCATAAAGCCAAAGACATCAAGGAAGGTGTAATATGAGGATACAAAAGTGAAAACAACATGACAAAAACAGACATCACAGAGATTAAAGAGAGATTAAGAACAATATTAACATCCACTATTATGTTTATAAAAAACACAGTGGCTAACACACAGCTGAAGAGTGACCGTTTGGACTCTGATGCATCACTACTGTAAACTTCAGTTGATCAATAAGCACCAACTAGTTTGTGAAAAGCATCCTGAGGCCTTGAGGAGTTACAGAGGAGGAGAAAGGAGGAGAGAAAGGAGGAGGGAGGAGGAGAGGGAGGTAGAAGCAGTGTAACTAAATGTAGGAACAGACAGAGAGAGATGATGGGAAAAGGAGGAAGGCTGAGAAGCTTTCTGTCCAGTGGAAGGGGATGGAGGAGAGGTAGTGGAGGAGGTGGAGGAGGAGGTGTAGGAGGAGGAGGAGGAGGAGTGCAGCAGCGGCAGCAGCAACACATGGTCCCAATTTTACGGTTGTGGATGGAGGAGTGCCGGCGGATGCGGGGGCAGGAACAGGCCTGCAATCTGGAGACATTAATACCTCAGTAATAGTCACATTCACTTCCACAACCAGGAAACTACAGCGCAAGACCCGCTATGTATGTGCATATGCACATGTGTGTGTATGCATGTGTGTGTGTGTGTGTGTGTGTGTGTGTGTGTGTGTGTGTGTGTGTGTGTGTGTGTGTGTTAGCTCTGTACAGTGCAAATTCTCCACTGTCTCCTTCCAGCAAAAACACACACACTCGTTTTCTGTTCTTGCAAACCTTCTCCGACCGAATTTCTGCTCTGCTTTCCTGTAGCTTATTTAATCTCTCTGTCTCACACACACACTCACACACACACACTCACACACACACACACACACACGCACACACACACTCGTGCTGAGACAGAGCAGACCATAACAGAGTAGTAAAAGGCAGCAGGGCAGAGCAGGACACTGAGTGCCTGACTTCCTGTGCCTCCTGTTCTTCCTGAGCTCTTAATGAGACCTGTTACAGTAAACCACCACCTCCTCCTTCAGTCGGCCTCTCCTCTCCTTCATCCATCCACAAGCCTTCCTCTCCCTCTTTCCCCCTTTTCTTCTCCTCCACCTCCCCCCCTCCTCCTCTGCTCTCCTACTTTTACACTTCCTGTACATTTTAATGCACAAAATTGGCCTTGGGGGAATGTAACCAAGTACATTTACTAGAGTACTGTGCAAACTACAAAAAGTTAATGTGCAAAGTTGAGTAAACTCGGGTCTGAATGAACATAAAGAAGCAGCTCACCAACAGGTAACCGCTTGTTTCTTGTTTGTTTAAGTAATACACAAAAACAAATGTAGAAGTGAGTTGTGGTTTGTAGGAGGAGCTGCTGAATAAAAGTTACAGTCTTGAGGTTGTAAGTGTTTGTAGACACGAAGACCAAAACCTGAGCTACCCGAACACCCGCAAAGATCCAGAGATGCTGCAGAGAAAGTGCTTCACAGCTAACAGACTATTGTATTTGTATTTCTATGCATAATTTTATGAAAGTTGTACAATATAAATATACAATATAAATGAGACGGCTTGAGAGGGAATGGAAGCATTTTTCATACATTTTAAACAAGTAAGTTATCTTGAAATAACTTCATTTAAAACTGAATAACAACTCTGATATTTACTGTGGATGTCTGATTAGTTTAATAACTTTTAGTTGGACAAATAACCTTTAACTGAACGTGATCAGATGGTGATTAAGTGACAAGGGCAGACAAATTAAGCCAACAGCAAAGAAATGCCTTTAAATACCAAATTTAACAGGAGGAATAAACATTTAAAGCCTGGTACACAAAATAATTTAGTCTGTATAGCTAATTTCTCTGATTATTTCAATCGTACGGAGGTTGTTTTTTAATACAAACCATTGTTTTAAATCATTTTAAGGCTTTAAGTTATGTTAAATTAGTACTTTGTGTGACATCACAGTAATTTAACACTTCTGTCTCCAAAAAAACCAACATGGTGACGACTGTAACCCAAAGCATCTGAACAAAACTCCACAAACCAGCGGTTGATGTCATGGTGGCTCTGTTCAATGTTTATTATACAGTAAACGCTTCTGAAACAGACGTGAAATGAAACAGCATCCTTCCTCCACTGTATATCTTTTCTTCTGTATCTTAAAGAAGCCTCGGCTGCTTCTCCTGGAAACACAAAACAGACTGACTTTTATGACCGAGCAGGTAGTTGATAAGAAAATATCGCAGGGTTTTTCTTTATGAGTAGCTGGACTATCAAACTCTTCTTCCAAATACTTTGTCAGACGAGCTTCGTGTGTAAAATATCAAACTGCGTCTCGCAGCCGCGGTAGAACAAGTTTTCTCCAAACATCGGTGGAGATTCAAAGTGTCGCACATCAAATGGAGCTCTGTTCGTTGTTTGACTTTCAGAAAAATACTTGCACATAAACACAGAGACACACACATGGACTCACGGTCTCAGTCAACACTCTCACCACTGTGTGTTTAACTGCAGCCCCTGGACTCCAACCGGAGGCGTTTCATCACTGTCAGGGCCGGTTTGAAAACGTCCTCTGTCAGGCCACACTGGCTGGAGACGCAGGCTGCTTTAAAAAAAACGAGCCACAGACCTGAAGACATGCTGAAAGAAGCCCTTGGTACGTCAATGGACCGCTCACTGGGAGGGAGAGGAGGAGGAGGGGGTGAAAAAGATGGAGGGAAGGTGCATATTGTAAACAGAGAGAAGTCAGTAAATCACTTTGATAACATCTCAACAGGCCGAAGCACTCATCCAGGAAAACACGGCAACTTTATTTTTCCTCCGCATAAATGTGAACTCTGATCGCAGCACTTGAGTTGAAACACATTTTGATTTGTGACATCTTGTATGAACAAGGTATGTTCACAAGACCGGTTCAGGTAACTTCCTTCCAGGACGTTTGGCTTGTTTTTCACGAGTTTATAAAGGTTATCGTATATTTTTTAGTGATTAAACAAAATGATTTAAACAATCTGACTTCAAATCTTTGCTTAATTAATAAGTTTAATTAATTAAAAACAAGATTTCCTCTCTCTCTTTCTCTCTTTTTCTTTTCCTTTTTAAAACTAAAAGTGCATTCTGCCAGGAAAAACAGTCCTCTGGTTGTAAACTCTTTCCAGTAAGGAGCTGTATTTCTACATGCATTATTTGTGGTATTTATGAAGCTTTTGACAGTGTGGTAAAATATCATATTCTCCTTGATAAATCGATCCCCAACCACAGTTTGAACACCACAGACGACAGTACAGACCTAAAGGCTCCTACTTTTTTCTCAGTTTACCATGAAATTCTTAAATAAATGCCAGTTATATAAATTACACATCTTAAATAACAGACTGGTGCAGTATTGAGTCCTTTCAGTGTGACAAACCAAACCAACATCAAAGAACCAACTGCAACTAAATCTGCACGTCACATCGTGTCGTTTGTGAATCGGCCAGAAAGTTGCACTTGAACACACCACAAAGTCGACAGCAGACAGCCAACTAGCATGTACGCTCTGCAGGAGAAGGGTGTCCGCATTCGTCAATGAAAATGAAAACCAAAGAGCTCCACTTGTGGTTAAAAACTTTATGATAAAGCAACTTTTGCTAAACTTTTTCACACCTCTCTTGCAGTTGAATTAGACAACTTTGTACATAACTGTTTTATAACTGAGAGTGTGTCTGATAGAAAGTTTAAAATGACACTGGTGTTCACTGTTTTTTGGTTTCAAAATAAGAAAGATAGAGGTTGGTGAGAAAATGAGGAGAAACTGCACTTTGGAAAAATCATGGATGCTACAGCAAAAACTTAAGGAGTCTGTGTCGAGAGCTAAAGTTAAATGAAAATTCTGATTTGAAAAACTTTGCTTGGCTCTTTTCTGTCCAGTTCCTCATTTTAAAGGAACTTATAAGTTCGGTCATCTTGAGGCAAAACACTAACTACCAGGACTTGTTTGCTGTAGAGCTTTCTTACTCAGTGACAGGCTGATTCAACATGCAGAGAAGCAGCCGTCAAGGGTTAACAAGAGCCAACAGTAACACAGTATAAAACATGGCGACAGACGCCCAAAAAAAGCCCCAACACAGACCAAAAGATGACTGTCTGCTTGATGTGTCTTTGCCCAAAAACCTTGAAATGCGTCAGCATTGTTTAGCTTCATCTGACCCTTTTTGTGCTTGTTTCTGCAAAGTTATTGCCTCCGTTCACTTTCATTCAAAACACAACTTTATCATCAGTTTTAATGTGATGTTCGTCAGTCTTGAGGTGGAAAATCAACGGCACAGATTTCCCTGAATATTGATCCCTGTTCACTTTCACTCATGACCACACTCTGCAACCGTTACTGATCATTTCCACAGGCGTGAACGGGCCTTTAGGCAATCTGGGTATTTCAGCCACTCAGGCGATCAAAATGCAAGTTACAGAGAAAATATTTAAAATATAAAGTTGCTGGAGGAAAAAGCCTCAAAGCAACATGCACAAGAAAGAAAATACCATGAAAAAACTATGACTTAATTCTCTTTAAAAGCAATAATATCGATGTTAAATCATCGTAGACCTTCAAAACAGTGATTAAGTTAAAAATTACAGTTAAGGTTAGTTTATGTGGGCTATTATAACTAATGTTTTCGTGCCCCCCCCCCCCTCGCCCACCTCTTGTCCATCCCACAGCCTCACCCCCCCGTCCTTCGACCGCACATGCTTAGATCTCAGTGTGGTGCCGCCGCGTCAGCCAGCGCCTGTTTGGCGTCCTGCATACCGTCGCTTCAGACCACAAAACACACACTCTTCAATAGCTGCCCTTTAATCGGACTACCAACACACACCCACAGAGCTCTGGGCTCATGCCTTTAATGATCAAAATAGCCTGCGAACATGGAGGAGAGAAGAGGCCGGCGGTGGCAGAAGAGCTCTGAAGTTCTGTTTTCGCTGTCCTGTTTGGTCAAACGGGACGACCAGAAGAAACATTTGCTTTTCTTTACTTTCATGGGTTTGATCTTCACGTTGAGGCCGATGAGCCACCTGTGCATGTCACATTTTTTTGGTTTTATTCAGCACTAAAAGGCGTTCGTAAGCATGTTAAAACTGCTTCATTACAGTTGAACCTGTGTTACAACACAATTGAGTAAATAAAGGATTTTATGTCTCTTTCACATTAAAACTTTACATGTCTGTGGTTAAAGTCTGGTTAGGTTTCAGGCACATAAACCACTTGGTAAGTGTTTGAAAAAGATTGTTGCCTTTCGTACCTGTTTTTTTCACCAGAAACACAGATGCTGAATGTCACGACATCATAAAAGTGGCTGGTTTGCGTTGCCAAAAAAATGCTGAAAACATCTCTGATGCGTCCCCTAAAATATCCTTTTCCGTCTCCTGAAACACACTGGAAAATCACCTTTTGTCTCAAGCAAAGCAGCTGTTTTTGGTTTCTGCAAAAACCTCTTAAGTGTCCTGATGTAGCCCTCTTGAAACTGTCAGTTTTTCTCCATCTCCATTTGATCTTGAACTCTTCTCTGCTGCCAGTTTATTTGATAAGGTGTAACACCACCATCATCATCTCTGAACTTGACATGTGAAATTGACAAATTGTTCCTATTCATTATTTTGCATAAACATTAATAATAATATTCAGAGGTGATCAGGCTGATGCAGCAACATTTTTACATGTGGGTGATGCCATAAACACTCCTGCTGATGGTTTAATTTTTTATCATTATTCCATTTATCTACAGGTGGTGGTGAAAAGCCGAAAAACAGCAGGAAAGACAGCAAAGACACAAGGGGAAGACATGGATGTAAAAAAATGGGCTTCAAACATTTTAGAAATTTGCCAAATGAATGTTTCATGATGAAGGAAATACTATAAATGTAAAAAGAAACTTTGTTTATAACAAAACTCCATAAGGCTCCATTAAAACCAATAACATCTGATATTTGTAGGCATAAAAATGCAGTGCTGGACAAATTTTTGCTTGAAAATAACTGTAATTCTTTGTTTTTCTTTCTTTTTTCTGTAGACAGATGCTGTTGTTAGTAATATTCTGTTAAAAGAATAATCATCATTTCATTTATATAAACCAAAAATACAGCAATTAGTTTTATAAATTTCCTGGTTAACATACATAGAGTGAAAATGTGAATATTTAATTGGCCGTTTGTTAAGCTAACATGTTGTCAGTGCATATAAGTAAATAAAGTAATGCAATTTCTACACAAATAAATAAATGAGATGTTAAACAAAGTACATGAAATGCAGCATTAGCTGTTTGGACCCTTACAGATGAAACAAACACCATGCAGACCCCCAGATCTTTGGATCAAAGTTGGAGGGTTTAAATTAAATTAAACATCGCATACAAAATGAATAGGGATCACATGTAGGATAGATGTTGCTTGGACAGCATCTTCTCCCTGAGATCCTGCAGAAGGAGGGTCTCTGTATTTACTGTTTTCCTCTTGAAGAAACCGTCAGGGGTCGTTCAGGACGGCCTGGCGTACAGTCGGACCTCTGTGGCCCTGACACATCCACAAACATGAGAGGAAGATTTGTGGGTGGAACCTGAACGCCTCGCCGTCTGTTTGGCTTCATCTGAGTGGGTAACTACACCTTTTTTTTTTTTTTCAACCTCTTCACAGATGAATGAATGAGATTACTGTGGATATTTACCATTATCTATGTATTTATATAGCTAGAAAAGCAGAGAAGGGAGGGACTAAGGCGTTAATGAAAATAATGGTGGGTGTTGTGGAGGGAGCGATGAGGGGGAGGACGTCTGGGTCTAATTTATGGTCCTAATAAATCCCCTCTCTTTACCCTCTAACCCCTGAACCAGCCAGGCAGCTCCCTAAAATCTTAATCACTCCTCTGCCGGCCCCCTCGACGTCCTCATGGGGCGGGAGAGAAAGGAAAGAGGGCGAACAGTGGCCATATTATTCTGCTGTAAAATCCAAATGGCGTCCTTGTAATCACCTGACTGCCCGGCTGGCCAGACAGCCGCTGGAGCAGTCGGCCAATGAGACAGTCAGTTATTCAGTGAGTTGTATGGCTGTCAGCCGGGCTGGATGACTTACAGAGGCCCTTCAAGTGCAGCACACACACACATTCCTGCTTATTCTAACAGGGGAAAAAATTGAAAAGTCTTTCTGGGTTTTTTTGTTGGTTTTTTTTTTCATCTTTCTTGTTGCTTTTATTCCACAGTGTTTGTCTCCAAGCTTTTTATTGTGGATAAATTCAAAAACTTTCATTGTAAAGTGGACTGAAACAGTCACGTTTGCTCTGTAGTTTTGCCAGACTCGGTGGTTTTCTGCCCGATCAGGCTACTTTTTATTCAATCTGGGTGGTTTTTTACCAACACAAAGTTAGAAAAAGGCCACCACCCAGTGAACTGGCTCCTCGACGTCTCTACAAAGTTTACAAAGGTCCACTGTGTTATTTCATTTTTGATTTCATACAGTTTTAAGTCACATGGACAATGTACATAAACAGAAATTTATGAACATTTGCCATTCGTCTTGGTTAATTTTCACATGATCCGTGACTTCCAAGTTTGTCATTGCTGGATTAAGGTTCCCTTTTTCTACACTAATAAGACTTGAAACCCAGTGAAACATATTAAAAGTCATATATCAAGAAGTTTTCTGAAGGAAAAAAAAGGAAAGTTTTCCAAGAGACAAACTGACAGATCAGGTTTTTATTTAAAATGAAAAGACAGAGAACTGTAATGTGAATTTAAAACTTGTTCAATGTTTTAAAGGAAGAAACACATTTAGAATAGAAGATATTTTAAAAATAGCAGAAAATAAAGTTTCAGCAATTGTATTTTTTTCAGGGTTGACTTTTTTGTTAAAATACCTTTAACATTTTAGTATAGTTGCCTCAACCTTAAGAGGCATTTTTTATGTTTCATTTCTGTCTTTCGATCTTTATTCTGTTATTCTGTTTGTTATTTTGTAATGTAATAGATTAATTCCATACAAGTTTAAGATCAAGCTGTCCTAAATAAGATCATTTTCAGTCAGTTTTTAGTCACAGTAGTTTTATGTTTAGAGGAGAGTTTAAAACATGTAAACTCAGTGACTTTTTTTAACCATCAAAAACAAAACCAGCTGTTATTTTATCAACTTGTAAAAAAATCTGCATGAGAGAAGCACGAATCCACATTTGTTTTCTCTGGATTAATTTACAAGCCTTCATTGAAACAGTTTTCCCACATTGATGCAGGTTTTTGTTTTTCTCTGCTGCTGTTAATTGTGTAAAAAAAATCCCTCCTGACTGGTCGACATCAGCCCCCTCATAAACACTCTTGCTGGCTTTTTTATCTGACTGCAGAAGCACTTACTGACCAGCTCGGCGTCCTGGATCCTGCTCGTCTGGCCACCGAGCTGGACGACCTGTCTGCCTCGCTGTCAGCCTGGCCGACTGACTGGACTCGCTGACTGACGGACTTGTTTCCTGGCTGGCAGAGCGGTCGTGTCAGGGTGGATTTACGTCGCCTGGCTGTGGTGATAACTCATGTCAGACACACTGAGCTCTCCACGGGGGAGCAATAAAACCCCTCACTGTGTTAACCTGTTTTTCCCTGAAATCAGAGAGAAGGCTCCAGGCAACTGAGGGAGCTTTGTTGATGTTTGCATTTTCATATTTTGCCCCTTTTTGACGCTTTTATCCACAGTAACTGATGAGTTTCATGATTCAGTTGTTGACAAATCAAAAGAAAGTCTGTAAGTGTCTAAACAAAACCACAACAAAACTTAATCCACCAACATTACATTCACTCAAAAACACCCAAACAGCCTTTATTACTACTTAGGGCGCTTTCACACCTGAAAGTCCGGACCAAGGTTCGTGTTTTTGTTACACTGTATTATTTGGTCCGGTCGGTTTCGGTTTCACACTGCAATTATGCAAACGGAATAACGAACTTTACGTGAAAACCCTACGTCATATCGTCATCAAGTACGTGGGTTGCATGTCTCTATATTTAACATTGATTGGTTTGTTGGCCGGCGTCTGACGTCAGCGTGTTAAAAATGCTTTGCTTTGTAGTTTGATTGTAGCTTTAGGAGTTTTTTCTAAGAGTTTTTCTGGCCCTTAATAAAGTTTTCGGACCAAAGTGTTAAAAAGGCATTTGGTCTCCTCGTCCCCTCAAGTAGTTCCTTGACTAATTTTATGTTTTGTTAACGGTTACGTAGGTTTTCTGTTGTAGCTTTTAGGTCAGGGGTGACCACACTTTTTCAGCTTGCGAGCTACTTATAAAATGACCAAGTCAAAATGATCTACTTACTTTAAAAATGCCTCGCATAACTGCATGGACCCATTTTGCACAATACAACTGTGTACGTTTTTTGTCATTACCTTGCTCTGATGACTTGCACTGCAGCTCCCCCACTCATTTTTATACCCTTTCTGAAGCTTAGTAGAAAACTGGGCAACTCGGCAGCTTCATTGACTGTATAAAACACATTTTGGCGAGAAACGCTGAAGACAAACTCCGTAAGATTTGTAGCTCGCGCACGAGTCACTCCGCTTCTTGTTGTCTGTTTGTATGGTAACCTGGGAAAGACCCGCGAATTGCTCTAAAATAGCGCGTGCAGCTTCCGGTCTGTACGGATTGGATGGATTTTTTTAATGCCATGCCATCTACCCACAGTACCTTTGCGATCGACCGGGAGATCGCGATCGACGTAATGGGCGTCCCTGCTTTAGGTAATGTTAGCCTGCTGTAACTTCCCGTCATTGGTCCGAAGGTCCGAACCTTTCCTTTCACACTGGACACAAACCGAATCATGGTTCAGTTTAATCCGGACTGAGACTTCTTTTAGTCAGACCAAATTTCAGCTGTTTGGTCCGGACCATGGTCCAGGGGAGGCTTCATATCTGCCATTTTGGTTTGGATCAAACTGAAAACTCAGAAAGTCCAGACCAAACGAGGCAGGTGTGAAAGCACCCCTAAATATTATAAATAAAGTTGTGCAGTTTTGGGAGAAGCAGGCTCTACGATGTGTTCAATGTCTGAGCTTCTTTGTCCCGGTTCAGCAGGTTCAGCAGGTTCGAGTCCTCCACATTCAAGGACAAAAACACAAAGGACTCATTTAAGAGCGTCTGAAGGCTCTTAGTCGTGAGGAAACTGCAGCTGTAAAGACAAAAGAGGAACCCGGAGGTCTCATAAATCACTTTTTAAAAATGCAGCTCTCACACCCACTTTCAACAACAATGACAACCACTTCCTTCAAAGCAACCACACGCACCAAACATCGAGCCGGGAGGAGGGTTTTTTAAAGACAGAAGGAGTCAGATGTTGGTGCCAGATCAGAGCATCAACACATGCAGGGGTGGAGGTTCGATGCCTCCGAGAGTCGGGGCTTTTTTAAGGGGCGCTAAAATTATTCTGGGTGAAAAATGACAAGCTTGTGTTCACAGGAAGGTTTGAGACTCTTTGACCGTCTCTTCCAGTCATTTTAAATTACTGTAACAGGCCAAAAAGAGCCCGTCAGTGGCTTGGTCTTGCCCATTGCCTTCGTATATTTTAAATTACAGTGCTGCAGACGATTCGTGCTCACTGTCATTGGAGTCTCGATGTTTTATGAATCCGAACATCACACTGAGGTCAAAAACTCTGATGAAGAAAAAGCGAGATGTTAGTCTGACACGCCTGCATAAGAAATGTGGATGAGATCATCTTTTCCTCACCTGCTCGGATATGAAAACACGAATAACACAAAACAAACAGCGTTAATTGCGTCAACAGTTGCTTTAATAAATATATTCCCTGTTATTCTTTTTCTGAAATGTAAACAAGAATAAAACTTAATTACAGAGGACTTTTGAGAGATATCATAGCATATGAAAACATAATAATACTAAATAACTGTTTTAATGCAGTCATAGTCATAGTGCATTTTATGATCCTGATTGGTGAAACAGCATCCTCCACCACCCAAAGTGTCCAATATTCAAGTGTTTATTTAGCTCCTTAAAGTCTTTAAAAATGTGCAGAATTTGAATTCAGGCAATTTTTGTTTCTGCCAATAATTTAAGCTTAAGTACTTTTTCCGGGAAGAAAATATGGAACAGATTTATGGACTAAATTTATCTCAAATCTCACAGAAAATTAGACAAGAAGCAGCAGCAAAAGAGCCGTAATGTAACTTCATCAGTTGGTTAACGTTTGTGTTTGTGTTTTATCAGTAAGACTGAGTGCAGAATTATTGCAGCTGACAACAATCTAAGTCTTCCAGATGTTTACTTAAGTAATACCATGACATTAATGTTATCTGAACATAAAAGAGCGGATGGTATTTTAGTAAACAAGCGAGTTAACCAAAGCTAAATCAAAGTCTGGCGCCAAAATGAAGATTGAGGAGGGTGTTTTTGTTTTTTATAATCAAATTGGGTGATTTATTTAATTAAAAATGCTGTTTTTTTTCAACAGCTGCTTCTCAAATCTCAGATGACAGAGTGTCCTTGAACACACCAGCGCTGACAGTTTTTCAAATCAAGTCGAAACATCACTGAAAGTCAACAATAATGCAACAAAAATGGGACTATAATGTGATATAGTCTCACAACAGAAGCTTATAGTCTATATGCATTAACGTTACAGTAAAATACTCTTGAAAAAATGTTAAAATGTCATCTATTTCTCCATTAGAGGCTACATGAAGCATATGTTTGGGTACTAAGGTCAAAATCAGCCACTTACCTTAGTAATATACAGAAGTGACATTTGAAAGCAACAGGTTGTCTGAGCTTTTACAGAGTCATTACTCAGCTGATGTGAACGATTACCGTCCGCTGCAGCCAAGTAGGCCTGTAATTGTTCGTGCATGGAGCCCCAAGGATGTGACTGATTGGATGTCATTAAGTCGAATGTGCGTCAACAGACATGCAGCGGCCTTATTAAAGTCAAACTCCCACTTTATCAACCCTACACTTTCTCCTCCGAGGGCAGCTAATGACCCAGAAGGCCCAGGTGGCAATTTGGGCGTCTGAAGTCTTAAACGCTTCCTACTGTAAGTACAAACACAGTTTGAATGGTTATTGGACCAAACTGTCATCAGATGGCTG
Organism: Ctenochaetus striatus; assembly: GCA_034780835.1. Classification (NCBI taxonomy): domain Eukaryota; kingdom Metazoa; phylum Chordata; class Actinopteri; order Acanthuriformes; family Acanthuridae; genus Ctenochaetus; species Ctenochaetus striatus. The sequence continues at coordinate 13,061 of JAUZTA010044153.1, forward strand.
CATTCAGGATAAATACTGGAGCAATAAAAGGTTAATACTCATGGTGAGAAGAGTTTTCAGGAGTTTAAGTGTTAGGAACCAAAGAGAGATGAGCTCAATTTTGTCTTTCTTTTCATTAAACTCTCTAAAATGAACAAACTAGTTTAAATTGCTCATTTGTGAGAGATGTAGGCTCCAGATATTTCATCATCATTCTTAAAACCCTTAAAATTGACATAAAATTTTCTTTTTCTGTATCAAAGATCTTTCCCTCTTTGTGAAAGGGCCTCCTCGCTTTCTTCTTCCTACAGTTTCACTCAGAGTTTTTGGGTTCTTCATGCCACAGAAGTCAGTTCTTTTGTTCGTGGTGACAAACTTTTTTGAGCTCTGCATTGAGGAACTCAATTTGCTTCAAAGCTGATTCAGGAACACCACATGCTTTCTATGGTGGCGACCAGTCAGCAGAAAAAGGACAGGATCGCAGCTTCCTCTTGTCCTATTGTCTTCTCCAGCAGGTTTTACAACCAAGGCCCTGAGCTTCTCCTTAATCTTCTCCTCCAGCTTGGTATCAATGATCTTGGGCCTTCAACTTGTTCATGGATCTGCATTGTAAGTAACAGAACAGGAGCCCACCAGTTGATGTCTCGGGCCAGAACCTTGTTCAAGCTTCCATGCTTAAAGGTAACATGAGAGACGATCAACGAGATGTGAATCATATTTAAGAAAAGACCTGTTAGTATGAGTTGTTCTTTTTACTTTAAAGTATATTAACAATGTAAAGATGTTAAAATATCTGGAAATAAGAAGGGAACGAGGTAAGAAGTAGAAATGATCCTTAAAAACAAAAATTAATTCAGGTTTTGCAACATGTTGGACATCATTCTATCTTGATAACTGGAGGAAATTGTACTGTAAATTTCCTAAATAATGCTGAGTCAGCTTCAAGTGCTTCAGGGTGTTAAAGCATTAATGTCAGATAAAATCCTGGTTCAGTCTTTTTGCCTCAGTGAGTATCAGAGTAGTTTTGTGATTTTCAGGCAGATTATGGAAGCAAGTGGGGTTTTTTTTTTGCACAAAGTCCTGTAGACCATAAAACCGACTGCAAGGCACCAAACACAGATGATCCAGATAACTCTCTGTTTCACACAAACAAATACAAAACACTGTGAATCAGTCACAGAAATTTACTTCTGGATCAGTTTAAATTGAGATTAAATAAACTGAATGTGAATATTTGCATGTCTGTTCTGGTAGTTAAACACTTTGATCAGTTTTCTCCTCTCTGTTTGAGGTCAGAGCATCTTCATCGCCTCTCATGAGGAATTTGTTGATGTTTTTTGACCCTGTGAAACAGCAAAACTCCAGCCAGGAGGCATTTAAACAAGTGTGGAAACTCTTGTGTGTGTGCAAGAATTAAAAACATGTTCAAAGACAACCGACTTCTGCAGGATTTTATAACGCCATGATTTCATTAGATTGTTTTATGGGTGAATTTCACAGCATGAGAAGAACACAACAAAGACTTGAGGGTGTTGCTGCACATGAACCAACAAAACACAACAAATCCTTTGTGTCTGAAAGTCGTGGCAGCGGCAGGATAAGACAGAATTAAAATTTGTAATAGACTAAGAGTCTGCAGCCACACATGCAGCTTTCTGAGGCTGCGTTTAGGGCCATCAGAGCTTTGAGCTAAATGCTAACATCGATATGC
>JAUZTA010044331.1:0-14501 GCA_034780835.1 Ctenochaetus striatus
CAAATTTTTCGCCAGACCTGGTGTGCGTGCCAAATTTGGTGAGTTTTTGAGCGTGTTCAGGGGGTCAAATTAAGCGTTAAAGTGGCGTAATAATAATAAGAAACAAACGCTACAATAACAATAGAGCCCTTCTGCCTATAGGGCTCGGGCTCTAAAAAGAAACAGTACAATAACAATAGAGCCCTTCTGCCCTGTAGGGCTCGGGCTCTAATAATAAAGTAGATGCACCCAGTGCCTGCGTGTGCAATGCAACCTCTCTACTCTTTGAAGTGATTTTGCTGCAGCCCTGTTAGGCTGGGCGCTGTCAAAGGAGCTGTCAACTACTCTTAGACACGTCAGTCATAGCGCAGGGGTATGGATATTATTCTTAGATGAAAAATAGATTCATTCTCAATTTTCATTGAGAATTTTACAGGGGGCACAGCGCATGTTTACCGGGGCACGTGCCCAGGTAAAAAGTGTCTGGCAACGCGCATGCACATGAACCAAGGAGGTGGCACAGGGATCTAAACTGTTCAGAAAAGTTTGTGCAACCTCACATCTTGTACACCACCAAGGTTTACAGACCATTAAAATGTGTTTGGCAGCGCCCCCCAAAAACTTTCTCAAACTTGTAAATCTGAATTAGAATATCAGAATATAGTTTTTTGCACTCAGCGCAGATAAAGACATACATTCCTCCATGCTGCTTGTAATATATTAGCTTACAATGACAAAAAAAAAAGTATAAGCAACCAGAGGGTTTTGAGGGAAACTTCAAGCCATTGAATGGCCTTGCTTTATTGCATTCAAAATTCACACATAGAACTTACAAAATGAAGGTTGATCACTTTGTGATTGGAGGTAAATATGTCTTGTCCTGTTTTGTATGAAAATAAATGGGAAGCTTGTTTCAGACTGCTCCAGTACTTAAGGATGGTTCATGGTTAAATACAGTTTATTTACAGGTCATTTATTCTTCAGCCCAAGGTTTCACAATAAAATGCAAGTTTAAATTCCCATGTGTGCAGTAGTAAATTTTCAAGAGCCTTGTTACATGAGGAAAGAGATTTTACTGTTGTTTGGTGGTATGGCGAAGGGTACTTCTGTGTCATTTGCCAAACAGTACATGGTGAACAGGCTATTTCATCAGGGTTAGTTTTATTTTTTAATATTCTTAGTGCTCTGCAAGGGTGCTTCAGCCTACCAGTATCACCAACATTTGGTAATAATACTAGCAATGTTATAGATAGCTTTAAGCTCTCACTGTTGTGACTTTCTGTACTGGGCCATGTACAAACAATGCAAAGTTAGTGTGTTCTCTGCAAAAGATTGTTTTTATTGATGTTCTGTAAAAACTTACAAGAAGTTTGCATGAGATTTTACAGCTGTTCTTAGCTTTATTAATCAGGGTGGAGATTTTAGAAAACCATGATAGGTTCTCTCTGATATTGATCTCTAGAACAATTTGTTCAACTGTTACCCTTTAGCTCATTTGATAGTAAGAGTAGGGCATATCTCTGCCTTTTTTTTATAAAATCTATTATCAGCTCTTTGATTTTTTTGACATTGAGCAGAAAGTTGTTCTCTGTGCACAACTCTTCAAAATTGTTGATTACCTCACAAAAATACTCATAACAGCTACACTCCCTTTCATTTTCCTCTGGGTTTTTCCTAACATATGCTAATCTGGCAGCTGTCGTCTGTGTTAAAACTGTTACACCCTGTAGGGATAGAAGTCATTCACACTTCCATCCACTAGGTGGCAGCAAAGGCTAGCGCTCTACCTGTAAGATACTTTTAAAAACTATAGAGTTAGTTGTAAAGGAGGACCAAACATGATGCTGTAGTTAGTTGAGAGCTGTGCTGCCAACCTTATTAAACGGCTGAGATAGCCAAACCCACACTTTTTCTGATGTTTAAAAACATAATAAACATTATGCGAAATGACCTAACCGGCCCACTTAGTTGTTTTGCCTTAATTAAGCTGGCAAGATTAAACTTTTATTAATCTTACCAGCTTTTTAGCTTCTCGAGGCAGGGTTGTCAAGCTTCACCAGCAGAACACTAGCTCTTGAACCAGCCTGTGGCATCTGAGCCAATCCAAACATAACAGGCTTTAGCCTTTGGCTTTAGTTTTCCCAGATTTTGCCCAGCATTTCAAATTTTTGGTTTGGGGCCAACTAGAAGAATTTCAGTTTTGTCCTTATTTTGTTTTGAGAAATTGTTGCTCATCCATTTATTTATCACTAAGAGGTGGTTTGAGATGGAGGTAATAGCTGCAGCATCACATGGCTCTGTGAATACGTGCAGCTGCCTATCATCTGCATAGCCATGAAAACATATGTTGTGCTCTCTGTGGATGTCACTAAGCCACAGCAAATATACTAAGAACAATAATGGACCAAGGCAGCTCCCCTGTACAACCCCACAGCAGTTTTCTTATTTTTTAGACACCATTCTTCAGTGATGCAGGTGGCATTGCTCTCTTACACCTGCCACAGATGTCATTTTTGCCATTTCTGTAAGATAGCAAATCAACCTGTGCCAAGTCTGTGAATCTAGGGGCATGAGGTCTGAAAGTGAAGGCAAATAAAGGTATGGCTGGGCGCATTTGCTTTCTTTGCTAACCTGGTGGAAGCGCAAATGTAAAATAGACTGCACTGCAAGATACAGAGCAGCAGGTCAACGTGCTCACAGAATCACGCACAACATTCTTCTCTGTTTTTTCACTCAGCAGTGTAAAATATTGAAGTGTCCTTTCGACATATTAAGTGAAGTTCATAAAGAGTCGTTTAAAAAATATTTTTGATCACAAATGATAAATTTTAAAGTTAAAATTGGGCATATGGGAGGGGGTGTACCTTGCGTTTGGCTATAAAGCACACACACCTTTTGATTTATTTTATATGAGGGTTTTCCCCCTCACATTAATAACATATTAGGAATGAATGTATTTATAATGGCTAATTAAACTCAATATACTGGATGGGATCAAAGCTGTCAGACTTTCTTTTACAGATCATTTGCTGACAGCAGGAGCAACTATGATGTTGGTGTCAGCATGTTTATTGGATCCAGAGAAACAAGAATTGAACTTTGTCTTTTATTTACCCTGTCTTTTGACATCTTATTAACATTTCTGTGTTGTACAGCTGTTCTAGTAATGCCAGAAGATAAGGTAATGAACTTTTCTATCTCAGACCATGTTTTTCTTTAACATCAGCTGGCTTTGGTGGAACCCTGCCATCTCCAAGATCTTAGGTATGGCAAGGGGCTTTGACCCCCGAGCCAAGAGATCTGTCTCCTGACTGTAGAATCACCTTTCTCTGTTTGAACCTGGTAGTTCAGCCATCTGTCAATGTCTGTGCTGTGTGTGAGATAGCAATACCACCTGTGCCACTGGCGCACGGTACAAACGGTTCTTAAAGGTAATGAGAGCAGACTCTCTTATTGGTTATTGCATTTTTGAAAGAAACACACATGAAAAATGCCCATGAATTGATGAGACGATTGTACACAGCTGATAGAACTATTCCGCATCGCACCAGTGGTGCATGGGGCGGGGCAGAGCAGGATACCTCTGCTGCTGCTGGAACAAGACGGCAAAGGTGGATGTGGACACTCCCCTGAATAAATTTGAACCTTTGTATTTTGTGCTTGCACCACAGAAAGGTGTAAGATAGGTGTAAGAAGCAGTTTAAAACACAACTAGAAAGACCAACCAATCTTTCAAGATGACTGATAAGGATGTTGTGGTACGACAGCACCTTATTGTTGTCAGAGTTTAGTCTGAGGTCACTGATTATTTTAGCAAGTGCAGTTTAAGTGCTATGGTACCTTCTAAAGCCTGACTAAAACTCCTCGATGATGTTTTCTCTAAGAATGGCATTTATTTGCACTGTACCATACTAATAAATGGGAGGCTGGATATATGTCCACTGTTAGTCAGTTCATTATTGCCTGGGTTTGGTCTCTTTAACATAGGTTTACAACAACTGTGCCAAATGCATCCTGGAAGATGCTTGTTGTGAGGGATATATTTATAATATTCAGGAATATACTTGAAATACTGTTAATCTCTCTCCTAAAAAATACAGTATGTACAGGATCAATACTAGAGGTATTACAGTTACACTCAGTGACAGTTTTGCAGAGTTCACATAATGTGATACATGCAATTCTTTCTGTTGTGACATTACAGGGTTTCCTCAGTTTATCTGTATTACTACCAGTGTTAATGTAGGCTCTAACTGAGGTGATTTTCTTGTTAAAGAACAGTGGGAGTCCCTCACCCTTTTTGTTGAAGACCGTGGAGGTGTGGGGCCAGTGTCGAGTAGCTGGTCAATAGTGGAAAATAGGGTTCATGGCATTTTCTGTGATTAATTTAGAGAAGTAATCTTTCCTTGCCAAACAAACAGTTTTGTTACAGGCTGTCATGGCTTCTTTTTATATTTCACAGTGAACTCTCAGCTTAGTTTTCATCAATTTTTCTTTCACCTGCTTGACAGTTTCTCTTCATCTCATTGACACTGTTCTTGTTTAACAAGGGAGATACTCAGTTGGTTGCCTCGTTTTGACTTTTAGTAGAGCAGCTGTATTTAGTACAGATGACAGTGCACCATTAAAAAGTTCTACCATATAATTCAGACAGCAGCCTCGACTGTATAGCTCAAATGATCTCATAACATCAGAAAATTTAGTTTCACCTTTGTTATCTAGGAATCTTTTTAACTATAAATCCCCCTGTAGTTGTGAGTGAGGTTATCTCAGCATCAGAGAGTACACAGTAGTGACCTGAGAGAAGTAATGCAGTTACTGAGATATTACTGTTGTTTAACCCAGTTGTTATCACTAAACCTAAGCTGGTAGGTCAGACCAGTTATATGATGAGATCGAGCAAAACTGTCTAGTAAATTTCTTTTGTTAAAATGGATTTTAGGTTTCTGTTCAATAAAGTCTGATAAAGTTTCAATATTTTAATATCTATATCACTTCCAGGCACTGTTTAGCAAGAAAAGAAAGACAAGTAGTCGAGTTACAGAGGAGTCCCCAATTGTCATCCAGACACAGCTGGTCTGAGCTGCTGTCTATGTGTTGGAATAAAAAACATTATCAATATTAACATTATCGACAAACATCACAATTTATTTTGCTTGGGAGATTTTGCAACAAATGCCTGCCTGCCAAAACTTCACAGCACTGGATATTAGTCAGCTGCAGCGTGTTAGCAAAGCCTGCATTAACATGAACTAGCGATATCGTTAAGTTAATGAAAGGCAGCTGGGCTAGAATCTCTAGCAAGAAAAAAAAAAGGCAGCATATGACTTACATTTAATTCTCGTGCATGCACAGTTCTCTGAATACCAGAACATGAGGAACAAGTGCTCCATGTTTTCTGGGGCAACTGGCCTTCCCTGATGGGCACCGGGGGGCAAGGGCCAATTCAGAGCTGCCTGCAGCTTGAATTTTGTTTTGTTTTGTATGTATATATGCATAATATTAAAGTAGGGGGAAAAAGAAATATCAGATACAATAATTTACTCATTGCTTATAGGTAACCCGATAGCATTTAGAGACAAGGATTTGGATGTTGCAGCCTTTTTGTCTGTGCTCTTCATCTGTCAGCTCACTGTGCTCCATCTTGTGCTCCATTCTTATCTATTATGGTTGGGAAATGACTTTTCTGTCACATTTACCCATATATGATGTGATAATGATGTACATTTTGTTTTTTAAGAATGAAGTGGTGTTCCTTGGTGGCAGCATTTCTGAACTTTAGCTAGTCTGTGCACTAAAAAAAAGTCTCAAAGCATCTTTCAGCATCTTAGAAACATCTTTTTACAAAACATGGGCTTACATTACTGGGCTTAAATCCCAGTAATGCGTGCATTAGACACAGTAAATGCGAGTGCTAGTAGATACCAACTGAGCAACACATAATTTACCAAGGTTAATTTTCCTTCCTTTTATAGATGATGACAAACAAGACTGCTAGTAAAGCTTTCTCTCTAGCTTCAGCCGGCTGAACATCATTGATCAGGATTCAGTAAAGAAACAGATAGAGTATTGAACCATTAAGCAGACTGAAAACAGCATTTGTATCAATAAAGTCTGATTAATTCCTATCCTTGGTCAAGAATTTGTTGCCCTGGGTAGGAGTGTTGACATACTGGTGGAAATAAGGTAAAACAAGTTCAATTAAAATTACAAGTTACCAAAAAAAATCCTTTTTTAAATTTTTGTCCTGTGAATGTTGATGACCTCATACAGCTTCTGTAGTGCCTTTTTTAAAATTTATGTCAGTGGAGTATAAGCAGCAGAACACTTTTTAATTCCTTGAGCAAATAAAGCCAAGTGCAGACCAAAGAATCAAGAGCTGAAACCAGAACGACTTGCAATGTGCCATTCTGCAATGCTCAGAAAACCTGCCAGTTGACTTTAATGCAACAACAACAAGCTTATCAGATTTGTTTCTTGCTTATAAGGCGTGTGTGATGGTATACAGTAAGCAGAGCAATAGCGGCTCCACTTGCATTTTAAGTAATGATGAAACAGTGAAAACATGAAGGGTGTGTGCTAATAATAATAATGATAGTAATAATAATAATAATAATAATAATAATAATAATAATAATAATAATAATGAATTTATTTATCCTTTAGAGATGTATTACTAAATAAATTAACATTAAGTTTAAATAAATAAATTGAATCAATAAATATTAATTGACATTATTAATAAAATTATCTTTACGAATATTTTTGATTGAGCGAGAGAGTGAAAGGTGAATGCAAGCAAAGATGAAAAATGCAGTGATGTCAATTTAGCAGTGCAATAGCATTTTAAGGCTTGTGCCATACAGATGTGGTTCTCAGACAAATGAAGTGATCCTTTCCTTTCTCTTTCCAAAACTATGCTATTTTTACAATTTGTAAATAATTGGCAGCCTACTTTCAATGGACAGATTGGGTGTTGAAACATAAGGGCAGCAATCAGTTTCTTAGATGTCCCAGAGTGTGGCTGTGACATACCTTCTACCACTTGGCCAGTTTTAAATTGGCTGTCTCCTTAAAAGAAAGTTATGTGTTTTCCTGTTATAAACAACATAGGATGAAGCAGAGTAACTTGGGTGTCCCAGTATCTACAGTATCAATCAGCGGTAGCACATGATTTCTGCAAATAAAAAAGTTTAAAACGTGCTGTGAGATCTGACTTGCTGTTGCTTCCTGTTGCTGTTTTCTAATGCCATGAAAATTGAGCACAAAACATGAAATGGAAAGGAACCAGGACAAAATTATAAGTAAAAAATGTAAAATGGAAACTTGTTTTCTCAGGGTTGGTTGTAGGTACATGTCCTACCAAAAAAATGATGCAATAAAAAAATCATCTTATCCTGAAAGAAAGTCCAAATCGAATTTAAAGAGTATAAAACTACATACTTTTTTTCAGTAGTAATTTTCATATTAAATGCTTAGCCAAGTTCATAATTTACTAAGAAGATCCATTTAATACTTGCATATTTATGGATAAATCAAGGGTTTATAGTTGGGCTGGTGATATAACCTCAAATCAGCATAGCAATTAATTGAACCTTTTTCCTTGATTACCATTAATAAACAATTATTTTGTGAGGTATTTTTTTGTTTTTGTGACAGGCTATCAAATACTGTACATTTTTAAGATTTACAATGCACATCACAAATATTGCTGTTAATGTTGAAAAATGGGTTTTGGAAAGTTTAGCAATTGGTATTGTCATGACTATGACTTAAACAAGGGGTAGAAGTTACATACATACTCTCTCTCTCTCTTTCTCTATACTTTAAAGATGCATCTTAACTAAAATTGTTACCTAGTCATACCAAGTGCAGTGCCCAACCATCTAGAAAAAAGTGCAATAGCAACTAAAATAAATTGTAGTCTGAGTGTGAGCGTGTGTCTCTTTCTTTTGAGCAGGTTGGCACTATATGAAAGCCCCTGCCTTTATTGTATACATCTTTGGGTGGTTAAAAGTTTAGTGAAAAGTGAATGCATTTTGTCAATGAAGCATACAAAAGAGGATATTGTGTCTGTGTATCAGTCAGTTCCAGGTTTCCCTATATAGAGAACTTGCGTCAAGTCACCAAAGGAACCACACTTACATGATGTAATGACAGGCAATAGATAGCAATACATGTAGGCACAGTGCTGTCTGTCCAACTGCTTTGCATTTAGTGACTCAATATCAAAGTGTCAGTTCTTTGGCTGAGAATAATTTCTCCCATTCTGGAACTTGGCAGGGAGAATTTCTCAAGCAATTCCCATATGAAAGAAGGATGTTGAAAAGCTGACGGTTAACTGCATTGCTGGCTTTAAAAAGTGATGTGTTTTATTTTAGTGAATGAAGCCTAGGCCTCCCACTATAACCAGTCTTGGGGAAATATTCAAAGTTATACCGATAGAAATAAAGTGCAGCCCTTAAGGGAATCAAAAGCTCATTTGATGCACTGTGGCAACCCTTTATGAATCACATCCCTCTAAATATTTCTGACATCATACAAAAAGGGTGTCACACCCTACTCTGGGGTCCCCCTAGTGGATCTCAGAGTGGACAAGACTGCTAGAGACATTTTTTTTCTTTTTCCTCCTTTTTTTTTTAACTTTATATCATCTACATTTTAATCTTATCCTAAAATCTCTTATCTGTCTGTACTGACCTATGCACTGACTCTTTCACAGTGACCTTAACCTTTGACCTCTAAATTGTGGTCATTGCATCCTTAAGTCCAAGTGTGGGTTTGTGCCAAATGTGACAAAAATCCTTAAAGGCACTCTTAAGACATTGCATAATGAAACTTAAGGTTGCAGCAGTGTTTGACCTTTAACCTCCAAATCAAATCAGTTCATGCTTGTGTCCAAATTGATGTTTGTGCCAAATCGGAAGAAATTTCTTTGAGTTTTTTCCCAAAATATTGTGATATAAGATGGGCCATAAAATATAAGGCCACAGTAATCTTCACCTTTGAAAACTAATCAGGTCATCCTTGTGTCCAAGTGGACATTTATACTAATTTTGAACATATTCCCTTGAGGTGTTCTTGAGATATCGCTTTCATAAGACATGAGGTCCAACAGACTTTGAACCCTTTAAATCTAGTCAGTTCATCCTTAAGTAGCCCGTATGTAGAAATTTGAAGAAATTCCCATGTGGCATTCTTGAGACATCATATTCAAACAATGTGAGGTCCCACTGACCTTTGACTTCCAAAATCTAATCAGTTTATTCTTGAGTCCAAATGGACCTTTGTACCAAATTTGAAGAAACTCCCTCTAGGTGTTTTTAAGATATCAAGTTAAAAAATGTGGACCAGACAATGTGACATCACAGTAATCTTGACCTCTGATCTTTGACCTCCAAAATCTAATCAGTTCATCCTTGAGCAAGAGTGTTCCTTTGTACCAAATTTGAACAAATTTCTACAGGGGTTCAAGGGTTCCTGGGATATTGCGTTCACAAGCGTGACATGATCATTAGGGTACAGTAACTTTGACCTTTGACCAGCAAAATCAAACCAGTTGAACCTTGAGTCACAGTGAAAGCTTATGCAAAGTTTGAAGAAAATCCCTCAAAGCTTGCATGAGATATTGTGTTCACAAGAACACTGGCCGATATCATATCATTTGTTATAAGGGATGGGTATCGTTAGGATTTTTATGAATCCAATTCCGATTCTGGTTCTGCTGATCGATTCCGGTTCCTAACAATTCCTTATTTCGATTCCAAAATAGTAAAAAATAGAAGGTCAATTGTTTATTTAACAAAAGTAACTTTATTCCTTTACCTTTTAAGAAAATGGTAAACAAAAATAAAATCCTGTCTGAGCCGCATTAGTGCTAAAATACTAAACTGTCTTTTTTTTTAATATATATTTTTTTGGGCTTTTTGGCCTTTATTTGGTATGACAGAGTCTAAACGGGTAGATAGAGAGAGGGGGTAGTGACATGCAGCAAAGAGTCGGAGCCGCAATCGAATTCGCAACCTACTTGGAACCGAATTTCGGTACCCAACCCTATTTGTTATACCTTTGTATTTTATGGTTTCATCTAAACAAATTTTCAAGCGACTCAAACTGTCAATGACTTTTTTATTAGCATTGCAAAAATTAGTTTGATTAATTAATGGGCACACAAGATTATGACATAATGGTGAGGAAAAAAAATAAGTAAATCTAAAGCCCTAAAAGGTAATCAGAATCAGAGAAAATCAGAGAAAGTGCAGAGAAATATTGTACTGTATTCTTTTTAAGTAACATGCTCAAATAATAATGTGCTTGCCATTTAATGATGATGTAAAAGTTAGGCTTAATTTTGTTACCAAGACACGAGTGATAGGTATGGTACTGCATTTTAAAGAAATCTTTTCAGCAGCCTAGGTTTTACATCCTTAATCTGGGGGAGAATAAAATGATTATGAAGACAGAAAACTATTAAGCTACTAGTTTCTATGTGTAGAATATTTATACTTTAATGACATTAGTAAAATTGAAAAGATCAAACGATCCTATTTCTTCCATCTGAAATTTTACTGTTGCAATTAGCTTAAGCTAAAAGTATGAATTCTCTGCCTCTCCAGGCAGAGGGCAAGCTGACCATTATCTATGGCAGGTAAGACACTGACCAGACATGATTGTCTCATACATCCCCATGTCAAAATATTTAAACTAGTCCTTTGATGGTGATACCGTAATAATTAGAAACCCTAATGAATGCACTGTGTGAATCTGTGTGTCTATTTTGAAAATGTTTGCTCCACTTCAAATTTTTATAAATAAGAGCCAGCAACTGAGTTAATCATCAGCTAGATTTAAAATTTGTGTCTGACAAGGTGTTTATTTAGGTTAGATGTGTTCCCCTGGCCAGAGAGATTTCTACTATCTCTCTCTTTTTTTCTCTATGCTCCACAGTTGCGCTCTTACCTCTAAGTTACCAAAATTTGGGACAGATTAAACTGCTGACTGTAGTTGGTGGCTCTAAAAGTGCCAAGTTTGGTATCCAACTCAAAGTGCTAGGGTGGGAACTCAACCCTAATTGTGTTCTTTGGATATTAATGACCAATGCCTACAGATTTGATAAAACTGAGCAGAATGATATCATTGTCATTACTTTTTTTCCTCAGCTGTCACTGTACTAGGGTTTCTGAAGATTTCTACAATTCTTTTACTCGTTTTTTATCAGCCACTCTTTCACTATATATAGAACAGCCTGCTTCTTTCTTAAATTCCTTCTCTCTGCTTTGCCTTCTTATCAACAATATGTAATGGGAAAAGGAATGGACAAATGCTGTGTTTTTGTGTGTGCAAGTGCTAGGCAGTTTGCCTGTCTACATGGTGTTGCATCATTCTGGCTAGGCTCAAATTCTGCTATGATGTAACTGGCAGTAATAACTCTACTCTTAGAGGGAGAGAGAAAAGAAGAGAGGTTAGTTGAGGGAAAAAAGAACAAAAAACAGTAAAAATAGAGAACATAATCAGAATCAAAATCAGTGTTATTGGCCAAGTATTAGTACATAGCCAAGTCTCTGACTTGGCTCTTCACTGCTCTCAACAGTGAAGAGAGCAGTGATGACACAAGAACTTAACATAGGAAGAGAGATCATGCTAAACACAAAAAGAGACATAAGGCTAGTGTTCAACTATTCTTTTCTTATTTGTGTGTTTTTTTTCCATTTTTCATGAAGCAGGTGCCATCAGATAAATATGGCATCTGGCATCAAATAAGTGTAGCTGAAAGCACCTAAACCAAGTGGTTTCCTATTATTATTAAAGCACCTTCTTCTGGCTGTGTCCTTTGTCCTCCTACCCCAACACTGTCATTTTGCTTGGCAGCTTATCAGGATTCTGTTCTCACAATACACACTTCACTCATGGACATTAATAACAAAAGAGGAAAATACTTCTAAAATGTACCACTGTTAATATTACTGTTGAATATTGTTGAAGCAGAGATGACAGAATGTTCATAACAGAGGACCCTGAGTATAATAAATAAATAGGCATGACAAGAAATGTTATGTTTATAAAAAGGAAAGACTGATAATTATTGGTAACATAAGACAAATATATTAAGAAGCTGCATGTTCGTAGTTGCCATTATAATGGCATGGGATCCCCGCCAGAGGCTAATGCAATTTGGGGGTCCTTATTTTCTCTTAGCCTGCGTCTTTTGTCATGACTTAGCACTGTCAAGACATCAATGATGTTAGGTGATAAAATCACATGCATATTAACAAGAACATTAATAAGTCTAAACAAGCTAAGTCAATGTTGTTAAAAATCGAATAGTGCAGGTAAATGAATCTGTGTACATAGAGTGGTTGACTATTGACAATTAAATGTCCATATACATTTTTGAGTACATTAAATATAGCTTGGAGGATTTAATATTGACAGTGACAGTGCATGCTGGTACGGATTTAAAACTGCAAAACAGTAAAAACTATGATCTGTAAAAATAAAAATGGAAATAAGTTGATATTTGTTGCTAAAGGATAAACTTTTTGACCTCTTTGCCTGTTTACAAGAGTAATGGCCTCTTGAAAGAAATTGTTCATGTGTGTTTCTTTGGTGTCAGTAGCATCTACATGAGAGGGAGGCAGACAGGGTTATTATAAGTGTAAAACTAAGTCAGTAGGGATGGCGGGCCGTGTCTACTATCGTCTGCAGTTTGAGCATGTTTAGCCTCAGGTTGTTCTATTCCCACCAGAGGGCCAGCTGTTCGGCATTTCCTTTGTATACAGACTCTCAACTGTCCGATATGAGTCTGATGACAGCTTTTTAACGGATTCCCGGAATGGTCATTTGTGTGTAGGAAGAGAAGAGCAGTAGGGAAAAGGACATATCCCTGAAGGGTGCCAGTGCTGATAGTCTTGCTTCTGCTGTCTTTCCCTGTCTCACCTGCTTCCGGCTTTCTGTCATTAAGTATGTGGCCCACTGACAGATGGGGATTGGCACAGTGAGCTGGATGAGTTTGGAGCAAAGGACTTTCTGAATGCTGATGTTGAATGCTGACTGAAGTAAAAGAAAGACTTTTGCAGAATTCTCAGGGGAGTGTCCCTGTTGCAGAATGTAGTGCAGTCCCATATTGACTAATTCATTCACCAATGAAATGGCTGCAACATCTCTGAAAGAAAATCTTACAATCAGAATATCAGATGTGTGGCTGTTGCTCGGGAGGCAGAGGGGGTCATCTGCTTGTCAGAAGATTAGAGGTTTAATCCCGGCTTTGTCCGATCTGCAGTGTCCTTGGGCAAGAAACTGAACTCCAAATTACTGTCTTTGGCCTTACCATCAGTGTATGAATTTTTGAGTTGCTAATGAACGGACTGGCACTTTTTAGAGAAATCACCAGGTGTTAATGTGTGAATGTGTGCATAAATTGGGGAATGCTGACTCATTTTGGGTAGTTGAAAGACTAGAAAAGCACTACAAATATGCAGATATACAAATATACAAATATTACTGTTTGATTATCTCCATATTATTGATAATAAATGTACTTCTTTTCTCTCCATCATATTTCCACCTGCAAAACTCTTTTCCATACACTATATTGATTAGATCAAGGCACAATAAACCAAAACATCAGCTAGCTCAGAATGCAGCAAAAATTATTTTTCATAAACCTTATCAGCCTTCTTGGTATGCTTCAAAACTATTTTGTTTGTATGATGTCTAAAGGCAGCTGTGTTTCTACTTTTCCACCAGGGGTACATGACAAAGTCTGCTCATTTTGTTTTTGGTGTTATGGTAGCATGACTAGGCTAAGGAGGGAATACAACATTGCATCATACTGTGGTGTAGTACATAGTATAGGCCAAATACAGTGTTTTTTGGTCAATGGTAAGGTGTATTCCAAAAACAATGCAGCATTAACAAAGCTCATTGTCTAAAAAAACAAAACATTTCGATTTAACAATATTTGTTATTTTGAATATAAAATATTTAGCTGCAAGGACATAAAAAAATGTTAATCCGTTACTCTATGCAATAACATACAAAGGAAATTGAAATCAAGACATTTCCGTGATTCTGCTGTAAGCAATGGGGTTTTCAGATTCTTTTAGACAATTTGTCAAATACTTCATCTAAAGGAGCTAACAGAGCTTTTGCTAGACATTCTCTCCACTCATCCAAGTAACATAAGAATGGTGATTCATGCTGGGTCTTTTTACAAAGGAAAATTGACTCTGAGATCCTGATAAAAGACTTCTTCCATATACTGGAGAAACTGACGGACTCTTAGTTGTAACACGTATTTATTCATTTCAGGCCTCATTCCAACCTTGGGAAAGGGAACTTAATCTCAGAGCCGACATCTTGCCCTGACTGACAACAGCATGCCAAGTTTATTGACAATTTTTTGTTTGTTTGTTTTGTCTGCATTTGTACGAACTTTTGGTCTTGCAGCCAAAATTTTTATTCTTTTAATGCCTATTCGTGACCATCACCAGCCCTCCTTGGATACTGGCCAATCAAACTTT
>JAUZTA010044491.1:0-14337 GCA_034780835.1 Ctenochaetus striatus
GAAGATACTGACTGAACTTTTCCTTTTCTTTATCATTCATTTCAGTTCTGTGTGCGGTCTATGTCATTTTGCCTTGTCATAATGAGAAAAACACAGG
The DNA here is from genome assembly GCA_034780835.1 of Ctenochaetus striatus. Lineage (NCBI taxonomy): Eukaryota > Metazoa > Chordata > Actinopteri > Acanthuriformes > Acanthuridae > Ctenochaetus > Ctenochaetus striatus. Next base: position 98 of record JAUZTA010044491.1, read on the forward strand.
GGTCAATAGTTCAACAAAGATAGACGCATTTCATTTTGTTTCTGTGTAGTAAAATTGTAAAAATTGTATGTTTCAGTGACATTATGCATGATGGCTCTTTTCTTGTACTTCTATTTAAGTCCACGCTGCCCCATGGTGATGTTAATGACCAGATGGCATTGCTTCTTGGACTGAAACAAATGTTCAACTCTTGTATTAAGAAAAGACTCTGTTGCAAAATATCTCGTGTTATAAGAATTTCATAGTCAGTCATTTCAATTCAATGTTTTCCCAAATTTATTCTCCCCCCATTTATCTGTTAAATTTTTTTTCCACGTGATCAGTTTCTGCTCAGTGCCTTTTCAACAGGTTGGCTCGTTTACCTGACACTATAGACACATTTATGAATGTGTCATTGTGCTTTTCTTTGAGTCCTTTTGAATGTGCTTGGAACCTATTTTTTGTGATTGTTCTATGATGTTAGTGTTGATGGTGTGTCCTTTATCTGTTTGTTCCTGTATTAATTTCTTTTCCATAGACAAAATCACACTCGTTGTTTTGCTGCTGTTTTAAATAAGAAAAAATCCAAAATCTCTAAGGAAATTATTTCTTTTCACACAGTAGTCCAACATCTGTCTTTCAAAGAGAGAAAGCTGATTATTATTAGTGTTCCGTGTGTCTTTATTTGAAGTAGATTTCCTTGTGGCTATAAGCCCCTTGTGTTGTATGTAGAAGGAATGACCTTAGCTCTGTATATTGATGGAAAGTGGCCTGTGCCTTGGCCTGAACGTCTGCATCTACAGTCCCGTGGGGTACGTGCATCGCACTGTCATCCTGTCAAGATGATGCCACAAGATGATGGTGTTGAAAACTGACAGGTGCCAAATATAAATGTTCCCCTAAATGTGAATTAACCTTCACTGCTACTGGAGTGCTACTATTTCCTACATCTGATCTCACAAGAAACGGGCAGAAGCGGGCTACTCACAGTTTGATGAGGGTCCTAAGGGACATTTCAATATAATGTAACCAAGACAAAAGTCAGCAATGCTTTAGTCATTATCGCAAAACTTCATGACTTTCCTCTCTTGCTGTGATCTTGGGTACAACATCTACCAGGCACACGGGAGCTGGTTATGTCAAACACTAACAAAATTTTCCAATGGATGTTAATTACTTATTGATATAGTAACTGAAATAACCATGATAGCCATTTTAAATGGTGATTCTGGTATTTTTAAACTTGGGCCCTATATTTACAAGCTTTGTTGTGTGAGAGACTGATAGTTACCAAAAGTGTTCAAATTGTTTCAGGCTACACATGGCACATGGCTATCTATCTATCTGTCTATCTGTCTATCTGTCTGTCTGTCTGTCTGTCTATCTATGTTACAGTAATTGTGTTTATGATAAATATTTTTTTTCCATTTGAACAAAGAGGATACTCAAACAAGAATAGACATAATCAAAAAGTGTGTTTTTCGGGGGAGTGATTCAGCAGAATAACGGATATTTTGTGCTCCAAAATTTTCAGCAGGTGATGAGGACTGTGTGGGATCAACTCACAATGAACTACAGTTCCCATATCCAACATCACCGATGTCCTCTGAAGTTTTTTTAACAACAAAGTTCTTTGACACTGGGGTTTGGATTACACAGCCAAAACCTTTATGGTTGGATCAATTCATTCTTGGTTTTGTAGGGACATTTACGCTCCACAGTGTCTCGCATCAGAGAAAGTCTTATGTTGCGAACACTGACTCCATGAATGATGCTTGGGCTGTCAAATCAGCCCAAGTGCTGCCCTGTTGCCTGCCAGCTGGCATTCAGAAACTGATAGCTTGATGCTTACACTACCTGATATCATTGTGCATTATGACAATCACAATTTATGCTCACATAATAAACCCAAGCTTTGCTTTTTGGGAGTGGCAATGTAGTGGTGCTGTTTTAATGAGCAAAAGTGACTGATCAGGTGTAATTTTGTGTCAGCAAACATCCAAAATAAACTTACTGATGCTGAGCAGGTGTTAAAAAGACCGTAAATATAACATTCGTTAACCAGCATCTACTGACATAATTACTATAAAGACGGTGTACGTAAATAAGTGTTGCACCTGTGTTCTTCCCATTAGTTAGAAAACAGCAAAGCTTCTCAAAGGTTAGTCAGACCTAAAACTAAAATAGTACAGTTCATGCAGAGTGAACAGTTTAAATGCAATGTCTTTCACGTTCTTCCGCATCTTCTAATTTCCAGTTTTGTTATTTCATAACAGCTCTTTGTCACCAGAATAAAATCTTTCTGGCTGTAACACTGAATTTTCCAAACAGCCCCCCAGTCTGCCAACCTCAGTTCACAGTCTCACTTTGTTGAAGCAAACTGAGTCGTTCGTGTGCAGAAGGTCAGTAAATAGTGAGTAGTAAATGATAATGGGAGAAATTATACCATTTTTTATGGCAGTGTTTTGACTTTATGGCTGCACAGCTGGCTTTTGTGGCCTCACCATTTATTTCATGACTAAGGTAAATGAATCACTCCTCCCTTTTTCTTTTCACATGAAGACAAATGCTTTACTTAGAAAGTTAAGTCTTGAGCGCAAGTCACTGGTAAAATACACATCTTTGCTTTCATTGTTTGGTGGCGTGTTTTAACATACTTTAGTGTAATTCTCACTGATGGACTGGCCGGATGTCTGTCAGGATATTTTATGTCAACAGTCAAGTCTGACCAGGCAACCGCTATCAGTGCCCTCGTTGTCAGTGTGTAGATAAACATGCAGTGATAATGGATATCAAACACTAGGTCAAGGGATTTCCTGTCAAATACATTACTACTGCCAATTATTTTCATGTGCTCAGTTTTCTCATTTTCTTACCTTTCATACTTTTATACTTTACATCAGTGATCCATACCGTTGCACTGGGTGACATGTTTGCTTCTTATGCAAAACATGGTAACTGTATTTTATTTTATTTTTTGAATTAGTTGCACATAAACATTAATGATGTCCTAAATACTCACTGGAGCACTAATGTGATTAATCTACAGCTGAAAAAATGTCCGCCCTGTTTCCTCCAGTTTGAGTGACGTTCACTAAAATAAAAAAGTGTCCAGGCGTTTTTAGGAATGTTGTTTAATCCTTTAAAAAGTTAAAGTTTACTTTGAACATATCCAAGTGAAGTTCAGCGCCTTTGTGTGATCTTAAAGAAAGTTTGTTGATGATAACTTGTGTGTTCTTCCTGTTTTAATTGAAAATTACAAGTCAGTAGCGTGTGAAGAAATTGCAGAACATCAGCCTTTGCTCAAATATATTTTTACCAAAGGAGGTCCACAATGAAATGGAGCAACACTAGGAAGGGTTTCCCCTCCTTACAGCATGGCAAAGAGATGAAATGTTCATTCAAACATTGCAGGGAGAGTCTGGAAGATGACCCCCGTCACTGAAGGCAGGTCACTGTCACCAGGAGACCACTGACAAGTTACATGACACAATCCTGACAGATCAATGAATAACACACCAGCACATTGTCACAGAGCTTACCTTGACTCAATGTGGTTTATACTTTCCCCATCTGCTTCTTCCCTCCTTGTGTGACTGAACCACATCAATTCAAGATATAGAAGAGAAAACAGTAAAAAGATCTCTATTCTTATTCACTGTTTGTCCTGCAGGTTGCACAGATGCTGTCTTTCTGTCTATTTATAGGCCTCCATTGTGCCTGTTTCTTAACTGCATTGTGATTCAGGGCAGTGAAGCACAATAACACCTGATTTTTTCAGACACTCTTTTTTTCCTGAGGCCACACTTCTTCAGCTTCAGTTGCTCTGTTATATTAATTGGACATTAAAATGGTGCATGCCAAAACTACTGTTTTTTTTTCAGCATTGTACATCTGTCGTAATGTTTTGTGTCTTGACAATCCTTGCCTCAGCGGGCGCAGTGAGATGGGAAAAGAACATGTTGAACATGTTTGAAAATCTCAAAACAAAACCAACTTTGCAAAATCAGATCTTCAGGGAATTTTTAGTGCATTTTGAACATTAGCACAGAGATTTTTCAGAACAAGAATGATTCCACATCTGCTTTAAAAAATCAGCACAAGCCATGCAGTGAGACTCAAAGCCATGCAATGATGATTAACTGGCTTCTTTGGATCAGAATCTGAGTAGAGAGCTTCAGGACGCTGACATCAAATCACCCTGAGGTTTGTTAGACAAACACCCATGTGTGGTGCAAGAATGTCAGCTTCCTCTAAAACATTACATGTATCTCCTGGGTCTAATAACCATCATGCACCACACAGGAACAGCATCCTCTCCATCAGCGAGAAAATCCTCAAATTACTGTGCCTGAATTATGCACCAATGGACGTGAGCTGCACGTGTGGATGTGCCTGGAAAAATTACTCATGGGTATTATGTTAATATCTGGTCTTCTCGAAAGCTACTTGTTCAGAATATTGATTCCCAGTGAAACGTGCTCAGGTGATAAATGGATGCTCACTGTGGAGGATGGGGGTCCAAATAGAAAAGGGAAAAGCTGTGTGCATGGATCACCGAAATAAACTGCTGAATTGCTCAAAACCATCTGCACTCCTCAAATTACTAATGGAGCTGGTATGTTTTTGTTGATATGAGACTCGTCAGGGCAGAACTATTAAACGTTTTGAGTGACACTGTTTGGGAGCACTCATAGGAATTAAAATGGATCATAGCAATGCACATGTTCATAACTGAGCGGTTTACACTCCACATTAGGGTGAAATAGGCTTGTTGTGGTGAAATACTCTCATGATCACTTTCTTGCAAATGATATGAACTTTCTTCTTGTCCTTATTTACCCAGATAATTAATTTTCACTTAGTCTTTTTTTGTACTAACATCTGGAAGAGTCAGATTCACAACTATTTAATGCAACTGCTGTGAGGTCCCGTTACTACAGAGAGCTTTCTGTAAAAGACACTTCAATTTTATTAGCTCATTTTCAGTCAAACCACATTATCATAACTCAGTTCAAACCATGAAAACCTTGAATCGTGAGCTGTAATCAAATATTTGAGCACATTTATCTCTCATCGTCATTTAAAATGTAGACACGAACAGGAAGTTATTGAGTGAGCAGCACTCCAGCAGGCAGTTAAACCTCATGACTCACTTCCAAAAGTCTGGATTAATTTATCCGGCTCTATAATCAATCTGTTGGCATTAACTGTGACTCAGTGCTGAGATGTTTCTGGAAATGAGACAAGCAAAGTCTGGGCAACATCAGGACAAACTTGCTTCATGAATGTGTGTTTGTGTGTGCGTGTGTGTGGCTGCATGTGTGTGTGTGTGTGTGTGCGTGTGTGTGTGTGTGTGCCTGTCAGAGGGAAACAGGAAAAGTGAAAGTGGGAAAGAACATCAAAGCTTGAGGTCTTGGGTTTCATAGTTTGGCAGACCAGAATAACAGTAAAAACGTACAGATCCAGAATGACTGACATTTGAATACAGAACCATTTACAGCTTCATAAATCTAACAAAAAGATTGTTGTGCATTTATGTGCCTCATGATATACAAAGTTTTATTTTGAATCCGCACTCTTTTCAAAATTATTCTAAATCTCTAACCTAAATAATCCTGTTTTTTGTCTAAAAATAGGTGAAGAGCTTTGAGATCGCAGTGGGTTCAGCTTTTTGCCACTATCTGTGTGAGAGTGTACATGCATGCGTGCACGTGTGACTCAGCAGCAGTCAGATGGCTTGTCAGTCTGCATTGGGCTCAACAGTGTGACAGTTGGGTGATCAGTCATGCCACATCCTGCGGGATTCATCACAGCAGCAGTTCCAAGGATCCAAAGTTCCTCATGAGGAAAATAAAAATGTGGAGAAAAGATGCATTTTGAAAACTTCAACCTTGTGTGTGTGTGCGTGTGTACATGTGCAGTGTTGTATGTTGTATTTTTCCATCTTAGTCAAACTTACGCAAACTTAGTCATGACTTCTTTATAACTGATGATTAACCTTAAATCCATCTCTTAATCTGAAAGTCTGTCTTGCTTTTGAGGATTTGACAAAGTACAGGACACAAGTGCCAAATCAACCCATCTGGCTTATATGTCACAGATATAGACAGTTAAATCACACTGAACTGAGATTTGAACAGAAGAAGAGTCCTATTTTTCAACTGCAAGTGATGCAGGTTTTACGGCTCCATTTTTCCAGCCAGCGCCAAATTAACTTGAGCCCACAAAGAGTTTAACAGGAGAAACGAATAACATGTTATTGGTTAAATAAGGACTAGATTTGGCACAGCCTGCATGTTTGAAATAGTTAAAGGAGATAAAAACAGAAAAAAATCAGATATATACAGTAACTCCCCAAGGCCATCAAGACTCTGATGGAGCAGTTAATTGGATTAATAAAAGGCATGCTGGTTTGTAACATACTCCCATGTGGGTGAGTGGGAGGAAGTTTAACTAAATGGGATAAAAGCAGCGAGTAGGCAGTTGTCTTTCAATTTTTAAACTGATAAGATAATAGAGGAGAAGCATGAAGACATAAAAAGGAAATAGCTGCAAGGCATTGTTTGTGTAAAACTGAATGAGGGAGTGGAGGAGAAATAAATGTCTTTCTGATTGGACTCCAAAATCGTCTTAAAATCCGACTTCGCTGAGAATCATGTCATACATCCAGAAGTCAGGCAGCATTTCCAATCATAGTTAGGTGAAATTACGCTTTCCAAGTCCATAAATACCCAATGGGAACATGTAAGTTCTGCGTGGCTGTCACCATACCTTTAGTTCGTTGTGAAAGCAGGAAGTTGTCTGCATAACCACTATGATGTCTGCAGCTGATTTTTTTTGTGAGAATATTCAGGCTCTTACTGCTCTGCACAGCCACATTAAATGGAGTTATGTTCACACAGTCTATGCATACACCCTATGATGACTAGATGAATATACAGACCCCTGTGTAAATGGAATATTTTTTTTTCGATTTTAACCTTCCTGGCCTCAGTGACCCTCAGTAGACATAACAGTATCAGTATGACTGCGCTGCCTCACTGCTGCACTTTTACACCCTGACTGATGAATGTGCGTCCTTGTTTAGCTGTTTGATTGCTCAATGACACAGAGCTGTGATGATCCCTCCCAGGAAAAAAAAAAAAAAAAGAGGATAATTGCTCACTTATCCAGAAAATTATATATCAGTATTACATATATGTAGATGTGAGTGCGCTCAGAGGGATGCTGTGTGTCACAGAGTGGGAACGTTTTGTCTCAGATCATTGCCCTATATTTTATGCCTCCTCGTTGATTCCCATTTCAATACCCTGTTTTAAAACTTCACACCTGGTTAAATTATGACACATGCATATTGTGGTGCTTTAAACACGTGTAGGCGGTTTTCCCATATGACATAGGTAGGCAGTAGCCTGGGGCATCTTCTGCCGAGGGAAGGGGGGGGGGGCTGTGATTGTGTGTTTCTTTTTTAATTTCTAAAACATTTTCCAGTCTTCTCATCTCGATCCAAAAGAATCATAATCAGTTATACAAATATAAATCTGAGAAGAAAATATAAATATGAATATCTGTATTTCCAATATTTGCTATCACTTACAATTCCCACTTGTTAACTATTCTACTGTGACCTATGACCTTTGCCTGCGTCCATATTTGTCAGTGATGATCCAATGTACACACAGACAGCAAATTTCTGTCCATACAAAGTGAAATTTCTAGTGCATGTAACATACTTAAATCTGATGAGTTCATCATATGAATACAGTATAAATTCATAATCTAAAAAAACTGATTCTTTTGAAATGTGTCATGGCCAGATACATAAAAACAGCACTGAAATAAACCCAGCACGACCTGGTTAAGAACTGTAAAAACAGAAGAGAATCAGTTCACACCAGCAGTTGTTGAATATTTCATCCCAATAACACAAACACAGTCTTTATTAATCTCTTCAATGATTTATGTACAATGTGAATGCATGCATTAGAGACTGCATTGAGGTGCTGTTCCAGGATTTGTGTGTGTGTGTGTGTGTGTGTTAGGGGGCCATTAAAGTATACCCACAACAAAAACTAGATGTACATGCACTGCACACACAGTCAGTCAGATAAAACATTTGGCATCTGCATTTACTCTGTGAGAGAAGAACTGGAGCGTAAACTCATCATTCACCAGCAACAGAGTTCTTCATTTAAAGCTGAATTCTCATTTGTCATTTTTTTCCATTCTGTAATTTTGGTGTCTGAAAACATGTGCCTTTTCCATCCCTTTGGTTCACCAGCTCTGATGCATTAATCAAAATGGAAAATGGCCTCACAGTGATCCTTGTCTCTGTAATCATGTTAAAGTTTGATTAACTTGATAAAATAAGGATATAATTGACTATTATTGTTTTTTCACATTTACCATTAGACATCTAATAAAATATACACACTCCTCACTCAAAGCTGGGCATGTTAAATGTGGAAGGGAACCCTTCTGTCATGTCTAAGAAACTGGGAAGTTATATTTAGTTTTGTCTTGTCTCTGTGTTGTCTCGTGACTTCCTGTTTTATTTTGACAGTCTCGTTTCCCCTTGTGTTGTCTACTTCCTCCCTTTGTTCCTTTCCCGCCTTTTGTGTTTACCCTAATGTGTTTCACCTGTGTCTTGTTGTCTCCCCACCCTCATATAGTCAGTGTTTCCCTTTGTCTGGTGCTAGTTCGTCTTGTCTGTCATGCCGAGAGCATCTACGCCAATCCAAGCAGTCCTTGCCAAGTCAAGTCAGGTTTTGATTTCTTTGCTACTTTGTCTTGCCTTAAATTTATTTGATACTTTGTTACGTACTCATTTTCCTCAATAAGAGTGATTTTTGTTTGATACTTTTTCACGTAATTTTTTTCCCCTGTAAGAGTGATTTTGATTTGATACTTTTATTGCCTATTAGGATTCCTCTGTTCGAGAATTTTGTGTTGTTACTTTGTCAATAAAACTGTTTATTTTTTAACGTCGAACTGTGTAGAGTCGTGCATTTGGGTTCACAACCTAGTTCAGTCGTGACACCTTCTTGTTGTGTCATCAAGTCAAACTTTTACTGGTCCACAACTTAGGTATATGATCAATACCTTCAAAACTAACTTGGAGTACTTACAACACTTCTTGCATGCACTTACTGTGCAGCGATCCATACGTTTGCAACAGAAACAGTCCAGAACTTTTTTAATGCACTTAATATTGGTGACCCACATAGCTGATATCAACCCTCAAGTAGATGAGGTAATATCTCGAACATGCAGTTCTGAGGCTCTGACCCAGAAAAACGGAGAAATGGATGCGTCATATAGAGCCCTTATCAGACTCCATTTTCCACATGTAAATTAGTTTTGTTATTCACAGTCTTTTCTGTGGGCCCTTGAGTTCACTGACTTGATAATTATGCTTATATTGCGTTAATTGTGTGTGAGCCCTGGTAAACTGTGTGACTGAGCACCATTTAGCCACTAATGGAGACATATCTGGGGCAGTCAGTGCAGTGGGTATTATAATAGTCATCAGCTGTGAGTTAATGACAACAAAGGTAACCTAAATAATAATCATCACCACAACTCCTCCTTTGTTGATCATTTCAATCTTTCTAATTGTTCCACAGGAAGAATTTTAGTTTGAGGTTGTCTGCTGTCGCTGTTTGAGTGTGTGTGAGCTTTGAGTTTTCTCACAGTTTTCTTAGGTGATGGTGGATGACAGGCATGTTTTGACCTACTTTTCTTGATCATGGATTCTGGAGATGTGCAGTGGTTTTCTCATGCCTCAAAACAAAAAGTTGCCACATTGCATTGCTGTTGATTCCATGAGTTGGCCCAAAGTGAACTTAAATGGAAAATTTTAGCAAACAGCACATCTGGACAGGCTGCTTCTATAGCTTTGTCTCCACAGTCAAGTACATGTACTACCATCATCCATTTATCTATCCTAAGTGGGCATCATGGACTGAAATCCATCAGGCTCACTGCCACCTTTCTGAATCCTGTCTGAGTCATTAAGTGACCCATTTTTGTGGGTTGTCATTAGAGAAAGATGTGAGAGAATAATGAAGTCCTCTCCCCGACAGTTATTTTTAAAGTGTTTCTCTCCATCACTGTCTGTCATCTCCTGCTGCTGTTTACCATAACCAGAGACGAACTGACTCAACACTGTATCACTTCATGTCAAGGGTGATAATTTGTCTCTTTTATGTGTCATGTTTTCCCAATTTGTTTACTTGCAACTTTCAAGTCTTCCGCCCATTTCTTCCACTCAACCGATGATCCCAAAGTAATGTTCCCTTTTGGTGTCACTGAGTCAGTGTGTTGTCTCAGGTTCATTACCCTTGTTTTTAAGCGTTTTAAAAGCAGAGGAAAGAGGGGGAAGAAGGAGGAAGAAGGAGGAAAGATATTTAAATTCAGTTCTCAGGTCGTAAACACGCTTTTTGGTTTTGCTACTGGATCAAAAGTTTAGATATCTCACAACCCACAAATTAGACTCAACACTCAAACAGTTCAAACTGGTTGTTTGTGTTTAGGTGCAATGGATCATTTATTTGCAAATTCCATTACATGTATGAGCATAGCAGGAACCAGATGAACCAGATTTTTCACAGTTTAAGTAAAAATGGCTAATTCACTTTCACAAAAGTTACTCATTGAACCTTAAAGTCACTCTGGCTCTAGTGGGAAGGTAAATGTCAGTCCCTTGATTCACCACTTTGGTTCAGACTGATATATTGCAACCACTATTGGATGAATTCCCTTAATATTAAAAAAAAATCATCCATCAGTCCCTCATGTTGCATCTTTTCTAAATTAGTGATTATAAAAAAATGTACATTTATAAAAATGCTCATTGTAAACGTGAATTGAACATGGAAACATATTTCTCTCCTATGTTTTTATAAACATAAACTTGTCCTGATAAAGTGTCTGTTTTTTGCTTTTTTTTTTGGATTACATGTAAAAACAGTCTTTTACCAGATTCTCCAGTTTACCATGACAACCAAGATGAGTCATGGTCAAGCTTTGATAAATAATTCTTTTGAAACTGGAGAATTTCAGATAGTAACAAGCACTCCTCTTGTTCTTTATGTATGAGGTGTCAGCTCTGCTCACAGAGTTCAATGAAAGTATGAATACTGCAGATGACAACTTCCTCCAAATATACATCATTTGTGGCTCGCAGGCTCGTATTTCATGCTCACTGCGTGATTCAGAGGGTTTACTTTCCTCTCTCTGTCTCGCTGTCCTTCATTTAGCCCCTTAGCCCTCGCTGTGCCTGTGACCGAGACTCAGCAGGACTATCGCATACACAGATCTGCCTCTGCACGCTTGTCCGAGATATTTAACCAAGCTCATTATGTGCCAAATACAATAATAATTAACTATAATAAATAAGAACAGTAAGGGCTGCAAATAGCTCCTGTTAATCAGCGTGGATGACATACTCTTCCCACCTTCTCTCATCATGATGTTTCCTGTCTCATTATGTGACAGATCAATATAACAGCTGTGCATGAGTCCACACACACTTGTGTGTGTCAGTCTGCAGAAAAAAAAAATCCTGTTTGAATTCAGATCCTTGGTGGAGTGAGAGTTCATCAGGCCAGAGCAGCAAGCTAATGCTCTACTGGCTGTGAGGAGCAGCAAGTAGAGAGATTTAATCACTAACTAGGTACACTGTGTGTATAAAGGCTACAATGTGCCTCTATAATCAGCCTTCATAGAGAAGGCTGGAATTTCCTTCATCTCTGTCAGGAAAGTCCAGTTTGTTTCATTAAAATGTTTCTGTTGGGTAGCAACATCAATCACAGTGCAGTGGACTGTTATTGTGCCCAAGTGTTTGTTAGCCTGAGTGAAGAGAAGACAAAGCTCTGACACTGGAAGACTAATTAACCAGTAAAGCATAGATGACAATACAGACATTGAAGTTCTTTAGTCTAACAAAGCAATCTCTGACTCTGTGAGTGACCACAGACTCAATTACCAGGAACCTCAGCTGTTTCTCTTATTTTCCTCCAAGTTCCTTTTTTCAGTCTGCCTGGAAACTAGGATGAATTTTAATTCCTTAATCTACTAATTCCTTAATCCTTAATCTACTATTCTACCTTGTTAGCTGCCTTTAATGAGAATGGAATCAAAATTTTTCTGATTTTTTTTCTCACATTCATAAATATTTCTGATTCTTTTTTCACTCATTCATTCATCTCTTAGTGTTCACTCTGCACTGTGATATCATGCATCACGTTTTTTTTTTTTTTTTGTCAGGTGACAGCTCAACCTCAGCCTCTAGTACACAATAAATTCTGGGAGTTTGTAAGCCTTTGATTTGTGTTTTTATTGCTGTATGTGTGAGTCAGATTTTTCATTAGCTGCATTTTCATAAAACTACTTCTTCTGATTCTGACATTTCCCAGACACTTTTTAGTAAACCTTAGAAAAAGAATGAATTCTGATAATCATAGTCTGTCTGTGTATAAAAAGACTTATTGCCCTCACAGTGCCGATGGCACCTTATCCTGCTCTTCAAAAAAACAAAAACCGTCGGTAAAAGTGTTGCATCTCCTGTATGATGGATTACTTCATTTATATTGTGATTGTTTAGTGCTGATGCAAAAAGCAGCCAACAGAAAAGGAAAGTGAAAAAACTTCTAAAGTGTGCTGTTTCTTCTCTGTAGATGTTTTGTGTAATGGCACATCCTCAGTGTAGGAAAGTAACTAAGTACACATACTCAAGTACTTCACTTAAGTGCAGTTTTGTTTGTTGATTATTTCCATTTTATACTACTTAATATTTCGTCATTACTACATTTCAGAGAGGAATATTGTCGCCTCTGTGCTCCTGCATTGGACAGCTATAATGCTTCTTTTTGTTTTGGGACTTTGAGTTCAGAACTTTACCTGTAATGGAGTATGTCTGCATTGCGGGGTTGGTGATCTGAATACTTTTTCCACTCCAGATCTTATAAAAACATGCAAAATTTTTTGATAAAGTAGGAGGAGCACCGAGCCTTACTCTTTTATAAGGCTTATAAGTAAATAATAACATTCACTCCATATCTTTGCATTTTGACAGGGTGCAGAAATGCCCTCTTTGGGTGTAATTCAGGACAATACAGGTCAGCAAACCCATTTTGGCAAATTTGACTGTGGCAATCTGTTGTTTAACCTGAAAATGTTAGCAAGCCAGGGCGAAGAGTTTTCATGTTGTGCCTCAGCTCAGGTGAACTCATACAGTGACAGAACTGGGTCAGTGGGCTGAGAAGAGGAGAAGTGTTTCATCACGCTGACATGATAAAGTGTTAAATGATTAATGTTATTAAATCAATCAGTCAAAAGTTATTATCATCCAGATTGTAAGATTGTATCTCCCTTTTTAGCTTCAGGTTTTTGTTATAAAAGAAACCAAGAGCGAGAGTCTGTGTGTGTGTGTTTGTGTGCATGTGTGTGCATGTGTGTGAATGTACGTGCGTTTGTGTGTGTGTGTGTGTGTGTGTGTGTGTGTTTGTGTGTGTGTGTGTGTGTGTGTGTGTGTGAATGTATGTGAATGTAAGTGAGTTTGTGTGTGTGTGTGTGTATGTGGGTGTGTGTTGTGCCTGTGCAGACACATACTGTAGTTCTATGTGCATAAAATGAGCGCTGTTTTCATCTTGTATTAGTCCCTTTACACAGCACAGTGTTGCTGACAGGTAAACTGTCAGAGGCATCAGAGGGAAACAGCCTGCTGGCCATCCATGTGCTAACAAGTCGCATTCGGTTGTGTAACACTGTCAACTATCTGAAGTCTAAAGTGAAGTCTCTCTCTGTTTCTCTTTTACAGCTGTGAGCTGCCCGGGGACAATAACAGGCAACAGAAAAGATAGTTAGCGTGGGTAAAAAATGTTAAACAGTTATTCTTCTTAAGTTAGCTGTGTCATTTTCAGTTAGACCATTGACTGCATTTATGCCATGGTCAGGGTAAATACTCAGTTTCGATTGGCTACTTTAGATTTTGATAGCAAAATGTCTCGTCGGCAATTATCCCTTACTAAACTACTTCTGACCTGCATCTTTGGGGATACAGAATTCTTTCTGCTCATGTTTTCAAAGTATACATGTATTTTTAAAAATATTACTGGCTCAACAGCGTCACGAACAAATTACAGAAATTACATTATTCATTTTTTGTATGAAAAGGGAATATTGTCAATTCATTTTTAATTCTTCATAAAATTCTATACTTGTAACATAAATAGTGTTGCTATAAACAATATTTT
>JAUZTA010044531.1:0-14286 GCA_034780835.1 Ctenochaetus striatus
CCCCAAACAGGCAGGTTAGGGTCTTCGAGATGGCAACAGGAATATCTGGGAAAGCTCTGAGACAGACAGGTTAACTGATGATATCTTCCAAAGAAACAGAACCACAACTTCAGGCAGACAAAAACAGGGAAAAAACAGAGGCAGTCTTGCGGTTAGGAGGCGAGGAGGGATGGTCGAGAGCGAGCCGAGTCGAAACCAGGAAGTCAGTCCAAAACAAGTTAGCTGGAGAGTCTGGCATGAAAACATCAACAATCTGGCAGGGAGCAAAGGGAGACTAAGGCCTATAAAACTTGGGGACAGGTGCAGGTGGTTGAGACTGATTGGCTGAGGGAGTGAGTAAGAGAGTGGTGATGTGTTCAGGATGACAAACTGCAAACCATGACATAACCATAATATCCATATGGGCTTTTTATTAGGAATTTCATTACAAACAGAATGCAAAGATTCTGTTCCAAAGTTAAGAGAAACCTAAAATTAAAAACAACACCACTGACATTTTTATGATTATTATGACAAATAACTTAACTTTGCGAAAATAACCACATTTCTGACATAACTGCAAGTGCTGTAAAAAAAACTGTTTGTCTTAAAATAAAGACTGACTAAACAAAAAGTTTCTTTCTTTCTTTCCTTCTTTCTCTTTTTCTACAGAAGAGAAATGACTGAAATACTCATCAAAAGATTGCACCGTCTCAACAGAAGCTAGCGAAACAGAGGCCATATTAACCCACCAGTCTCTCAGCACCTCGCCTCTTCATGAGGTCCCCAAAATGAGAGCAATACAAGCCCAAGGCAAATGGATTTGCCATTTAATTCTTTTATGTTTATCACTCGTCTGGGGCCCCTTTTTTTATTTCAGCAGTTCAGGCACAAGACAGTCTCATTCTGAATTTCTCTCCCCAGCCCACCAGTAAACCGTCTGCCTTTACTTTGAACCATCAAACAAGTTCTTTCAGGGCCTAATCACACAATGGGGCTGAGAACAGGGTGCCAATTCATCTTGTTTGACGAAATAGCTTTTGGTGTGGGCACGCTGATGGTTTCCAGTGAAGTGCCCTGTGCACAGAAAACAGTGTTATTTTCATTTTATTCTCATGTCACTTGAAATAATTTCAAAAATGTTAGAGTCCCAACTTTTTCTCCCAGCTACTTTCCAAGCTGCCTTGTACCACTCCAAAGTTGATATTGCGCGTCAACGGCTCGCTGCGAGTCCGACCGGTGTAGCGGTTCAATTTGCTGAGGCTGTGAATAACACGAGCACTTTTCAAAACACACGTCGAAGGTTCTGTTTCTTTTTCACAGACAAAAGTATTTTCCCTTAAAACTCTGAAGGCATTTACCCTGCAGGTACGCTGAAATGACTATATTTTTGCTGCGTCTGGGCTTTCTTCTTGGCCCGGCACAAATTGGTCCTTTAATAGCCCCCCTTTAGAGAGCTAACAACACGCCTGTGAGAGACGGGGGAGCCAGACATCTCCAGTCACGTATCTTCACACTGTAATCATCGCACTATTGGTTAGAAATATAGCGCCTGACACTTGGTTTGCACAGCAGGAGGCCAGACAATGACAGTTTTTTTTTTTATAAAAGAAGTTGTAAAAACCTATATCTTTTAAGTTAGTGCACTGACCTCTTCGACTCAGCAGGATTTCTTCAAGGAATCGGTCGTTGCAACTGATTGGTGGTGGCTCACGGATCAATCTCAAAATTAGCACCTTGCTCTGCTTTTATTGATGTTACAAACCAGAGTAGGTGAAAACCACACAACCGGTACCCGGTAATTAAGATTCAGTCGGCTAAAAAGGAAAATACTACGTGATAAGCAATCTGTCTCTAATACTAAGAGGCACAAATGCTGTGGTAGACATTTTTTTATTAGTTTATCACCCTTCTTTCATTTTAAACAGCTTGTTATTCTAGTAAATATTTCAAACAGATGCAGCTCTGGTATAAAAAGCCAGTCGTTCTCCTTACAGTATCTGTGCCAAAAGATCGGTTTCTGTATTTGCAAGAATATTATTGAGAATTTTATTTCTATTTAGCCCCTCCTTAGTGCTCAAATATGAATTGAAGTGCTGCTGTGTAGAGATTATAACTATGGAAGTGTGAAAGATTGTAATGGCCCTAATACATATTGATTATTCATCTGTTAAAGGCCAAGCACAGTTTTATTGATGATATACACGGAGACATCAAGTGAGCTGAGTCTCTTTAAAAGTGAACTGTGTCGGTCTCATTTAATTAGAAGTGCACACCTGTTTATTCACAGAGCTGTGTCAGTAGCTATAAAGCCAGACGCTGAGACGTTTAATGTGGCTATCTGTCCACAGTGACTACACAGAAAAGTCCGCTCTCTGAAAAATGGCTTCACGGTGAAAACAGGCAAATCTTAAGTCTATAATATCATTTTTTTCATGGAAAATAGGCTGAGCCTTCTCTTTTGGTCAGTTCTTAGTAGAAACTTACATCTTTCCCAATATACAGATGTTTTGTGTCCATTTTCAGATTAAACATGTGGAAAGTGCTCACTAAAGGTAAAATGCATGTAATAACTCAGCTGTCAGTGAAGGACAGAGGCTTTATTTTATGCAGCTGATGATGGAGACAATATAAAATTTTTAAATGAACAAAGATATTTCACCAAAGTCACATTTTTTCAACTTTAGTCATATTTGTCTTATTTGGGTGTAAGACTACACTTACTTAAGACATGTGGAATGCAAGGAAACCCTTGCTCAGATAATATTATCATTATAATTACAGAATGTTACCTCTGGTTAGCTTTAATTGACACACCAACCAAGGATTGTGTCAATATTATTAATTATATTTGGAGGGAAAAAAATACAGGTTTATGTTCGTAAAAACACAAAACCAACATTCAATGATTTTTGCCACTTGAAGGCAGAGATACAAGCTGTAAACACAACTCTGACATTAAACTTATAAAGTTATCATATATGGCAAACCATGACAGTCTCTTGCTTAAGTGTGCAACTGAGCCACTGACGTACAAGAGGATACTGTAGAAGTTTTACATTAAACCTTACTATGGGGAGGAAATTACACAACTGTATAAAGATGCAGTAACATTAAGTGAGTGAAGGACTAGAATGGTGGGTCACTCAGACTTCCACAAAGGAGACTGAAGATCTACGACCATGTGAAGTCAACGGTAATCGTAATAAGAAAGCAGTTACGTTTGAGCTGGTGAGTTGTTTGCACACTTTGACTTCATAGATATGGTGAACATCTTAGCAGACAGTCACTTATTCACAGCTTTAGCAACACTACAGTTGCAACAATAGCATTTCTGGGAGGTCATTTATCCCTGCTACTTGAAAAATGCATGTCAAACATCCACTTTAATAACAGCTTCACTTTAGCAGTCTTGCTTTTTAAATGCTTTAAATTTTTTTCACAGCTACCAACGCACCTTGTCTAATGTTTGGTGCTGGATAGAGTGTGTCATTTTTCAGAGTTGTTGCTCCTTAGCCGAAGTGTAGGAGTGAAATGTAATTCTCTGTTGAATTGCTGCTGCAACTAATGGCTTTATGACTTTAAGGTAAGTCATTCATTTTAAAAAAACTAAAACTCCAACCAAGTATTTCACTTCTAAGTTAAGTACTTTATGATATTTCTACTTTAACTTTAGTAATAGTTGTAACACATTTCTTCCATGAGTCTGAAAATACAACGAGTCAGTCTAAAGTAACAACCTGTCAAACCTGTGGGCCACCCTCATGGTTACGCCGGCGTAAATTCATGAGCATCTTAACCGCAGTGGAAAAGTGTAAATGCGTCCTTACTGCTGAGTTTTCTCCGTCCTGACACTGACTCTGTCGCCCAGGAGGCAATTTTTTTCCCGAACAGGTGGTCGTCTGGCTGTGCAAGGTCAGTCACGGACCTCTTTGCCCTCTTTCATCACTCTGACCATGATGCAGTGCTCTAATTGACAGCGGCTGACAGGTAATAAACACCCAACGCTGTGGACGACGGCAGAGCTTGTCCTTGGAGTGACAGGAGGCTGAGAAGGAACAGCAGGGCTCAGTTTCAGCCCAAAAGTCTCACAAAGACTTAAGATTATATATCGGTGTTATATATTTACTTTTTAATTTATTTTCCATGTACTTTCAGGAGCTTAGCCTGGGTTTGCCTTTTTTTTGTTTCAATTAAGGGGATTATAATTATAAAGCACTCACTTATAATTTAGATGATGACACTTCCAACTTTGTGGTAGTTTAATTTAAAGTTGAGGCCCTTTTCTTGTGTTTACATGACAGAGCCTTTATGCAAGGTCCAAAAAGTCCGGAAAGGTTGATAGAAACTTTATTTTTATGCTCGATGGCTGAAGTATTTGACTGCAACACCAGAAGATCTTTAGGATGAACTGAAGCAGAGAAACGGAGCCAGGCCTTATCACCCCAACATCAGTATATGTGCATGTGCATCACACACACATTCACAGGGCAGGGATTAATCAAAGCTTTGACTCAACACTAATTGCAGACCTAGCACTATTTCCTGCTGATTTGTTATCTCTTTATTGTGCAAAAGCTGTTCTTCTGCTCTGAAACAAGACTTTCGTTGCTGAGAAAGAGTGTGTGTGTGTGTGTCGTACAGTGAAAGTAATACCAATCAGGGGAAATCAGTCTGGAGTACAGGCTCCCATCTTTCACTGCCGTCCCCTTTACTCATCTCCTCTTATCGCTTCATTATCTCCTCTCCTGAACTCTCTGACTTTTCCTCATTCCGACTCCCCTTTACCTGCAATTTCCTCTTTTTATTCTCTCTTCTTCTGCCCAGTGCTTCCAGGCCTCGACTGTGGTTCAACTGTCCTTCTGTGATAGTGTCTTCATGCAAATAATACCGGCTGTCTGTTTGATGTGTTCAGTGTTCATTTTTTTCCTATATTTTCTCTTCTTTATAACCCCAACATTCAGTAAGAATTACCAGAGGAAAGAGCCTTCTTCAGGCTGCCCCTTTTCTCCCCTCAAACTCAACCCAGACTGCACTCAACGATGCCTAAATTCTGCTTAAATAATGCTTAGGTTAATTAGAAGGGCTTTAAATGTGTGATTAATATGTTATGTCAGTGTGTTCTTTGAGAATCTTGAAAAATATCTTATCTAATGTGTTTTTCATGCCTCCAATGTTTTGTTATTTTTAATAGGTTAGTATATGTATTTTTTGCTGCTTAGAATAATAACACATGACATTTGTCTCTTAAGCTTCTAGTTTTGGCAAAACTTCTTACATGTTTCCAAACTTAAACAAGCTGGAAGTCTCGCTGTTAAAAGAAGCCTTTGCTCAAAAAAAAAAAAAAAAAAAAGTCATGGGAATATTTGACTTTGAGATGTTTTGGTTTCAGTGTTCAAAAAAAAACTGTGGGATAAGTTTGACAAAGTTTTTCATGCCTTAAATTCCCTAAACATTCACCTGCTTTGGGTTGTGTTTACTTCAAAGTGTGCTGTCACTGCTGCTCACATCCTCAGAAAGCCTCGCCCCAAATGTCTGTATTTGTGGACTGAAATGTTTTAAAAACTTTTTTTCATGCACATTGTTATAAAAAAAGGCACAATGAGTTTTGTTTGACAGAAAATCTTTTGTTGAGAAAACATTTTCTATTCATTTTCCACCTTCTTTTATTAATCAATAACTTGCTCTGACCCACTACAAAATTTAAGTTGCATTTTCTTTTTTTGATAAGCTTCACCAAAAACAAAAGTTGTCTCACATAACTTCTCATTACAGTTTAAAACTACAGTTTTTAAAGTTTCAAACAACACTTCTGATCTTTGACACTCCAGAAAACACTAAAAACAGTGTCTGGTTCCTGACAGGAAGGATATTTTGCAGACAGAGAGCGATTGATTTTTTGATTCTCCACTGCAGATCAGCTGACCTCAATCTTAAAGTTCCTTACAAAGCAGCTTCCTCAAAGGTTTGCATTCATTCTGCATGTTGAGTCTCTCTTCCAACAGTGTCTCCTCCCACTTAGCTTTCCCTTGTTCAGCACTTTAACACTGTTAGTAGAGTTTTCGTACTCAACATGTTCAGATCTGCAGCTGTAGTAGTTTTAGAGACCAGCGCTGGTCCTGTCGGTCTAATTTGCTCTATGAACAGACAAAGTTTAGGAACCAGATTCCCCCGTCAGGAGTCCCAGCTCTGGTGGTGCATGCAGTTCTCTAACATCTTCAGTCCTCACTATAATCAATCTTTTGGTTTTTAAAAAAATCTCAGGTGCAACCACATGACCTTAGCCCAAAGAGAGAAGTCGCTGTTTCTGTGATATAAAAGCCTAGACCTTCAGCATCCACCATTTGTCTCAGCTGAAAACAACCTCTGGGTCTAACCAAGCCTGCTTCCATCTTCAGTGTCCACTCTCACCGTGTGGATTAAAGACTTTTTCAGGAGCAAAAACACTGAAGCTGCAGGTTCCGGCCTGCTCCTTTTGTAAAGAGTCCATGTTTAAAATAATAAAACCAATGAAAATAGAGGAAATATCTAAAAATAAGCCCATGTGAAGAACAATATTATGCATCTTTGCAGCCTCATGCTGGAGGAAGAAGATGGTTTGGCCAAAAGCAGTAAGTAGATTTCACAGATCTTCACGAGGTTTGTCTCATTTGAGAGATGCATAATCACATATTCTACACTTAGTTTAATTAGAATTTCACTCTGGGTAATTATATCATGGCATTCAATAGGAGAGATTTAATAAAACAAATACCGCCTACCTGAAGTAGAGCATATGGATTGTGCACCATTTCCAGCTTGAAAACATGAGAGATGCAATTACGTGTAATTTCTAATCAAATTACTGTTAAAAGACGTAATGAAGACAAACAAATCGAATGGAATATCTACAACAGTGAGAGTGCAAAATCAAAAAACAGTCTTCTTTTTCTGTGTGAAGCAAACTTTTTTCATTATGCAAATAATGTTCACATGATTTAACACTGATTAGGATACTCATTATACAAACTTATTTTAGGCTGAAAATAGAAGCACCTGAGATACAAACACAAACACACACACACACACGTCATA
This sequence comes from Ctenochaetus striatus, assembly GCA_034780835.1. Classification (NCBI taxonomy): domain Eukaryota; kingdom Metazoa; phylum Chordata; class Actinopteri; order Acanthuriformes; family Acanthuridae; genus Ctenochaetus; species Ctenochaetus striatus. The sequence goes on from JAUZTA010044531.1 coordinate 7,054, forward strand.
ATAATAAAAATAAAGTCTATTCTTTCAGCGATAAACCCTCACCCTTAACCCTCTCATCTTCACATTTCCATCATCATCCTCCTTCATTTTCGATCCCCACCTGTAACTCTCCTCCATCCCTCTCAGTCTCTCTGCCTCTCTTTGTCATTCTCCCGGTCAGACAGAACCTAATTGGTGTTTGGCCATATCAGCAGCTCAGCAGCAGACTGTTCGACCCGCCCTGAGCCTTGCTGGAACCAACCTACCAATTAACTTCTTATTACCCTGACAAAGGGAAGCTGCTTTTTTTCTTTAGTTTTCTGTCTGTGAGTGTGTGTCTGTGTGTGTTTGTGTGTAAGGGACACAGATACTGAGACAATGAGGGGAAATTGTCATGTTTCTTGTGTCAGAGAAGGAACGATACCACTGTGAAAAGGTGAGCCTTGTCCACACAAACACAGGGATTTTTTAAAAAACTCAGCTTTTTCTCTGAGGTTTGGTCTTTCATCCGCACACACAAACAGCATTTCACGTCTCCTGAAACGAAGCTTTTGGAAAACTCCTGCATATGCATCCATTTCATAATGTGATGAAGTCTTTGTCCATAAGCTGACGTCGAAAATTCTGCTAATAAATATAAAAAACGTGCAAATATGAAAGTTGGCTTCATCATCACTGAGGACAACTTAAAGATGGAGGAACCAGAAGAAACAGGAGGATATTGTGGGTAACATTCACAGCTAGAAACACTTAATCTAAAAAAGCAGTGAAATGTTCTGTAAATAGAAGGTGAAGGAGATCATGTGTCCATTTGCGTCACCTCTGGGAGATGCAATCTTTTCTCTAATGGAAACAGGAAGTGGGTGATAATGTCTTACAGCATGTATGTTGCTAAGAGAGAATATATATGAGTATTTCTGCAGCTATGAAGATGTTTAAGCCCTTTGGGAGGTGAGATATGTGTGTGTGAGTGTGTAAATAAGCTTGTCCTCTGAAGCCTGTCAGATCCTCTCTTTGAGGTCAGGCCCTTTTATCTGTATTTTACTCCTCCTATTATTCCTCCCACCTTCCTATTTCCTCTGAAGGAAGCATAACAGTGGAAATAATCTCTTCCATAGCAGGTAGAATGATTTTAAATGTTTATTGGTTCTAAGTTAAATTTTTCCCATCTGAACCTTTAGTTTATGATGTTTCCTCTAGAGCACAGTTTTTTAAAATGATTTTTCCTTCCCCACACGAGGGTCAGTTGTCTAGCAGAAGCGCCTCTTTGCATGATAAAAATACAGTTCAGCAGCACATTAAACTACATCCATTTAAATGTCACTAATGTTAAACCTCTTCTCTTACACTAAAGCACATAACATTATAACTTTGTTAAGGCTCAATCCACTGCAGAGCTGTTTCTTTAGACTGCATCAGTTTAATTTTGGTATACCTAACTAATTGGTCAGTTTCTAAGAAGTAAATAAGGTAAATTGATCCTCATTACTTTTGTGACATTTTTTAATGATATTTTTTGGGCTTTTATGGCCTTTATTTGACAGGACAGAGTTGAAGAGGGGAGACAGAGAGAGAGGGGGTAGTGACACGGGTCGGAGCCGGAGTCGAATTCGCGACCGCTGCACGGAGGACTAAGCCTCCGTACATGGGACGCCTGTGCTACCGATCGAGCTAAACCGGTGCCCCAAACAAATCTTGTTACTATCTTGTTATAATTCTTAATTTACTTGTCTCTAATGAGGCAATTCAAGCCAGGTGGTCATGTATACAGAAATGTCCATAGACAAACAAATATAAAACCTTATCAAAAAATACAAAAATGACATAGTAAAGAACACATACACAGGGGTGATAAGGTCAAAAGAATATGTTCATTTAAGAGTCTTCATTCAAGTTAAACTGACAGTTTTTGTATTTTAAACTGTTCTCAAGTTGAAAAACACTTGAATTAACCATGTTTTTTTCCAGGCAATCTAATCGCTTTGCTGATGGCAGCATCTTAAAGACCAACTGTGTGGTTTTTCTACTTTAAAATTATAGTTTCAACATAAATTTTTACCTTTCATTGACTTGTAATAGGGAGAACAGCACCCTGCCTACTTGGTATTGGATTATGTTATTTTGGTTACCTGCCTGGCACCCTCTCAGGACAACACTATGGCTTTTCAACAACATATCACACACCGACATCATGCTTGTTGCTCAGCTATAAGAAGCTAGCTAGCTCACTAGTCCCAGTATGTCAAAGGCGCTGAAGAGACCAAAGAAGACGTTGTCAGAGATAGATATGAAGAAAGAGTAGCTAAGCAGGAATGCGGACAAGGGTTGATATATGACAGGCTTTTACAGGTTGGCCAGAGCTTTGTGAATCAGTGGGCTGCAAGTCAGATACCAAGCAGGCTATGTTGCTGTTGGACTGATTAATTATATGCTTGTTTCAAGCTTTGGCTCTTATTTGTTGCACTTTATTGTTTAGTTAAGTCATTATCTTTATATCACAAACCCATGCAGCCTACCTTGAAAAGGGGTCGGTTAAAAGGTTGGTGTGCTTGAACATGGTGCATTACTATTTAGATGATGAAAATCGGTCAAAGAAGTAAGTGCTTTAGTGCTGAGGTGTGGAACTGCTTGTGTGTGAGGTGAGAGTGTAGAAGCACTTCATCTACAGGAGCAGCCATTATCCACTGTAGCCCCCCGAGGTGAAGAAGCCATGCGATAAGTTAGCCCTATGGCTCACCTGAAAAACAATGCTGTAAGAGGTATGATGGTATCGGGAGATGAGGAAAGTGAAAGCTCATAGCTCATAGCTCAACACTAACAACACCTGGATACATGTTGAGGACCACTAATTCAAACAGATGAGCCCATCTTTTCAGAGAACATGTCTGCCTCTACCCCTCTGCCAAAAACACAGCAGTATTTAGAAAAATACTGGTTCATAAATTATGGTGTGGCCTGCTGATAATCTTTAGAGTTCCATTTGTACTTTACACAGTTAGATTATCAATTAGAGTTTTGCCTTGTATACACACAAATTTAATAGTGTGCCCTGTAGAGAGCAGGACAACACTGTGCTACACTTTAGATGTGGTTTTAATTGGTCAGTAGTGCAAACACTTAATAGTTTTTTTTAGTTCATTTTTTAGTTCTACAAAATAGAAATGTGGTAACAATGTGCCTGACAACACCTGATTTTAAAACAGAGACTCCAATTAGCACACAGATAAGCACAAGAACATTTGCTGTTTACACAACATGGGCGCTAAGTGTGAAAATGACAACAGCGTCGACTGGAAACGAGCGACAACTTGCGCTGTGCATCATCTTTGGAAGGTAGGCCCCATGAAATATGGCCTTTTCCTATGCAACTGTGATGAGGTAGCACTAATAAATAATCCAAGTGTTAAAATAAAGAAGTTTATGAAACCCACCTTACTGTCTGTGGTATTTTGAATGATATCACAGTCGACATCTCCTCCCTCTGAGCCACTCCTCTGATCATCATCTTTCCCATCTCTCTCCAGGTCTTCTTCTCCAAATGAGATTCTTGACAGTTTGGAGGATTTCTGCCACACGAACACAGATATGAATGTGGGAACATTTGATGAGTGTCAGAGTTCTGACAAATATAAAATATCAGTAGCAGGGAAAAAAGCAACACAGGTAGAGGAGGACAAAGTTTCTCAAAATGTACTCTGTATTAAGATATTCTTTCAGTCTGTCTTCCAACACTACCAGAGCTGTATAGATGTGGGGTTTGTCCCCATAGCTGATGTTGTTCTTGAAGTGCTTATACAACTCATTATATTGGAAACAGGCTAGATGATCAGTTTTGATGTTTGTTACTAAAAAGCTTTTAAGAAGTTGCCTATTTTTTTGACAAATAAACAACATGCAGTCTTTTTTTTAATTAGGAGAATTTCTATATTGATGGAGGTTGTTCTAAAAAACAAAAAAATCTTATTATTTTAGTGAATATATCTCCCCTACCATTGCCTTGAGGGTTGTACTTCTGACTGCTTTAAAGGGGATGGTAGCCAGATGCAAATTACAAATGGTTTCAGCTTTTTTGTAAAGGCTGTTTTGGAACGTTTCTATCTTACACTGTAGTGTATACAGAACCATTTGTCACTCTATGTGCATTTAATAACTATTTTGTAAGGTACAGTTCTTACAGAGACAGTAAGTCCTTTTTGTGAAGAGATCTATCTGAGATTTTCTCAGGGTTACTGTCTTTCTCTCCAGAGCTTTGGTTTACAATAAATTAATGAAAACTTTACAGGTGTAAAACAAATTGTTCCAGACCAATATGGATTTAGGGAAATATATTGTTTAACAGAAATGTCTTTGCTTCATCAGGTGTTCTAAATTCATACTGCTTTAAATAATTATAAATATGCCTAATGATTTTTTGAATATTTTGAATTATCTATAGTACTGTTATTTAAGATATTTCTCCAAAAACTACAACACTTTACAGAAATAACTTTTAAATGATTTTACATTTACAAGATGAAGGTAAAAAAAACTTTATATGAAAGAAACTGTTCAGAAATTAGTAAGTTAAATTGATTTTTATCACCCCTTGTAATATGAGCAATTATGATTTCACTATGAAACTGATGCAGGGGTTTACAGGTTTACAGGATGTAACACATGAAATTCATGTCTTGCACCTACTTTGTAGTGCTCCAACTCTTCACAACACTAACAGTCTTAAACATTTTTTATTGCACTTTTTACATGATATGCCAATCCTCTTCACAGATAGTCTTTTCCGCTGGAATTTCAAACTCTGGTAAAAACAAATCAGAAAAAATCTAAGGTAGCCTTAGTTAAATAAATGCTATAATTGACATCTATTGCATTATTTCATTTGTGGACAGTGTTAGGAATGAAGCATGATGAATAGTTTCTGTTCTTTTCCTTCTTTTCGTTTTTGTTTTGTAAATTGTTTTGGAATGGTTTTCATGTGAATAATATAATGGGTTAAGCTGTGGTGAAAATAGTGCGGCAGTCTTAAATGCATCATGCCTGCAGTGCGCGCGAAGCGTCTGCTGTGTCACCTTAAAATTACATCACAAGACTCAGGAATGGGCTGCCACCGAGAAGAAGACCAGACGCCAAGTCGCATGTTTGCCGATCGCCGCAGCTGACCCACACCCACGGACGTGAATGAAACTAGTTTTTATTTTTGAGTTAATCCCCAACCAAACAACAACTGAACACCAACGGAGTTTTGGCTCGCCGATCACCGCAACGCTTCGTAGAGCGAATCAGGCAGGAGGCTCGCCAGCGTACAGGTGAGTTTACCCAGCTTGTGTCTCTGGTCATGAAAACCAGCCCTACCTTTCAACTGACTGTCTCTTTTCTTTAACCCTAGATGTTAGGGGCTATTAAATAGTGACCGTGTTTATTTACCTGGGCTTATCCCGTAACAACAGAGACTTTCCAAGCTAGGGTGAATGTGCTAAGTTTGAGGATAGAAAAGGTATTATAGAGATTATAGAGGTATTATGGGACAGCACATAGAATAACGATCACAAAATAAAAGATCAAGGTTGAACATCTGGTACTGAACACTACAACGCATAAAACCAAGCTCTCCTATTCACTGTCTTTAAACCCGAAAAAAATAAATTATACATTGGATTGCTAACAGCAAATCCTGCTTTGTTGTGAAGGCCATTCTGACAACAACAAAGTGTGGTCCGCTTTGTTTTTAATAAGTGGTGCAGGAAGGCTGTGTTCAATATCTCTTCAGTAAGCAGAACTGTATATTCGTACCCAACTAATCAGGGCATTTTTGTTGGGACGGCCAAGTAATACAATTGAAGGTCTGGGAGTCTCAGTCCATCTTTCTCTTTAGACTTTTCTGCTTGCTTCAGTCGTTGTAAGAAGTGAAGAATTAAATCTCCAGTATTCCATTTGATGTGTGTGTGATTAATGAATAAATGATTTTTTTTTTCAAAGATTACATGATTAACATGAAGTAAGTAAACAGGAAAAACAAGGGTAGGAAAACCACTTGTGTTCAAGTTAAAGCAATACTCTTTTTTGGCTCTTAAACACAGCATAGAAGAAGGTTAACTCCTCCAAAACCCAAGCCCCTGATTATCTTCGGGGTATTTAAAGCACTCATGGCATCATGATCAATTTTTTCTTTGTCTCCACCCCTTCCCACTTCCATTCGGTAATTTTAGTAATTTCCAATGAAAACATTTTTTAAAAAAAAGAATTACATGATAGTAGCTAAATAATTGTAATAAACCTTTGATACACTTTTGACATAAATAATTAAATAATAATTAATTCTTCCTTAATTTCTAACCAACCCTCTGCACTGACTCCTTGGGTTGTCAAATATTAAAAAAAAATTGTATTTCTTTCTATCTTGATTGAGTTACTGAACTTTTGTAGCCATGGTATGACCAAGGTGCTTGTCCACATTCCTATAAAATAAAAAAACAAAATCTTGGTACTAATTAGATTCAAAGATAACTTATTTGTGTCAAACTACCACTAATCATTAGTGCTGTGATCACCTCCAAAAGTTTCTTAAAGTTCTCTGAGGTCAAACATTTTGTTTAAGTTATTTCCATCCTTACTTACTACTTACATCCTTACTTGCAGGGGTCGCCTGCATCCTCACTTTCTGTAACTACTTTCACGAACTACATAAACTGGAAATTGGTCACTGATATCACTCACTAATGGCCTACTCAGTATTTTGTTTACTATAATGTTGATGAAAATTAGGGATGGCTTGATCCAATCCACTGGATCGGTATCGGGTCCGATCCAGGCCAAATGACCGGATCGGGTATCGGATTTTTTTATTAGAACACATCCGATCCGATCCATAAGCCCAAGCTATCTCATATATCCCCAACTTCACTTTGCGCGACATGCCATAACACAGATGAGCTGTTGCCATGGTTGCCATGTGCCTGTGTTTTCGTCACGTGAGCAGAAGCCCACAGAGCTGTAGTCATGTCTGCGGTGTGGAATTACTTTACGTGAACGGAGGAGAAAAGTAAAACAGCTGAGTGCAGCGTTTGTGGGTGGTAGCAATAGCGGACATTTTAACACAACGAACTGAATAAAGCATCTAAAGAAGCATCATGGAAAGGATTACGGAGACTATTTACAGGCCAGTGCAAAGAAAAGCGAACCACGGCTTACACACAAAAACCGTGTTTTACATACAGTTCAACATCAGAAGTTGCATGCAAAAGAAGAAAGACACTAGAT
>JAUZTA010044585.1:0-14233 GCA_034780835.1 Ctenochaetus striatus
AAATATTGATAAAATACAAGGTTCCCTCTGAATGAAAGAAACAACCAACTACACCTTTGTCCTCTCCCTCTTCCTGCCTGACCTCTACTGCCTGAATTGTGAATAATTGTATAGTTTTTCAATCGCTGGGAAACATGACATTTAGCATGAGAACTTCTTTTCCCTTTGGATTAACTGTTTAGTGTAAAACAAAATTAAATTTACTTATGTAAAATTTCTACTATTACCTGAATACATTTGCATTGCCATTAGTTTATTTTTATTTTTTTAATGTCATAAGATATGAATAAAAGTATTTGTTTTTCTTGCAACTGTTTTTATAACATTTTTGACTTTAACATGGCTTCACTACGTAATGTGATATTCCTTATAAGACAGTTTAGAAATAGCCTGGGGTGACCACAGAAAATTGCAGATGAACCTTTAATAACCAGGATACCTTTTAGAAACAACCATTGATTGTACACAACCAAGCCATAAGTTAGGTTTTGACCTGATCTTGTTGTATTACTTTTTTAACTGGGTACTCTATCTTCATTTAAGGAAATAATGAATTACCACATTTTATGTCAAATTTATGAAGAAATACAAAACATTTTAAAGCTTAAACAAACTGTCTAGTGGCACTGTAAACTAAAAAGAAACTTTCACCCGACACTATGCAACAGTACAAAACAATTACAAATTATTTGCCTAATTGCACACTGTTCTGAAACAAATAATATTTCAAGGTTTTTTTTCAAACTGGGTAAACAAACCACGCCCTGACCTAAAACCAGAGGTACACTATGAACCCGGTGAACCTAGAGAATACTTTTAAAACCAGCTTCTTCCAGCTTCAGCTACTTCATAAAAAATTCATTTAAATTAAATGCTATTTTTTTTTTTTTATCTCAACTGGCTACCAATTCTCTAGAGGTGGTTGTTTATCCTGCTTAAGACTGAATGTCAAAAGGCCAGAAAATTTAGACCAACATCAGTAACAACCACACAATCAAACTTAAAAGATTAAATATAAAACTTTGCTAAAACATATCTGGGACCAGCAGATATAGCAGTCTAAATTCTGCTTATTCTAAATGCATTAAAACGTGAATCCAGTTCTGGGGTACCGGTTAATAGTCTAGTAGAACAATGTCAAGTTCCAGGTCAACTATAAACTCTGATTAGTGTCCTATTAGTGTTAATCTCTGTATTTGCTTCCTGGTTTATGGAGTAAAACAAAATAGCATATGATTTTCAGTTGCACCTTGTTAGTTGCATAAGACAGACTCGACATTTCAGTCTTGTCTGGCACATTATTCCACCAACAGTGCATGTACATTTCGTGTGTAAATAAGATATTTTAGGTTGTGATACAAATTAGAATTTTCTTTGGTTCATTTCTCACAATCAAAAATACACTTCATAACCCTATGTCCATCATGTAGAGGTAAAATGAGTCAATGACAGAAAGAGAACTGAATTCAAAACAGTACAACGCTGCCTTTATGAAAAAATTTCAATGTTTTTTTAAAAAATCAAGTGTATTCAAGTAATTTACAGAAGATGTTTTTGACTACATCTCAAAATAAGTAGTATAAGCACACAGAAAGAGAGGAGACTGAAATCAAAGGAGAGTTTGTCTTTTTACTGTTTCTGTCATTTTTTGTAGTTAGGGTCATCTTATAGGTTATGATAACATATCACTTACAGATTTACATTCCTGAGATCAAAGTTTAAGCTGGCTCCACAAAAGACGCCAGTCAGAGATCATGACCACGGCTATTAACTTACTGTGTTAACCCATTCTCTCTTCTTTAGGCTCTGTGTACATTCACACAAAAGGGGGCGTGTGGTGCGCATCATGTGAATTTACACAAAATGTATCGATTGTGCTGCCCACTTCCACCTATGAAGAATATTTTTTAAAAAAAACAGGCAAAAAGCAATTTTATGGATCTAATGCAAGAGTGAAATGCCTGTTAAAATGACCAATTGTACAAATTCAGAGATATATGTTATCTCAGTGCCTCTGGTTTATTTTTAACATCAAAGCTGCACATTCTTAAGTTCTTAAACTTTGAACTAAATGCAGATGAAAGGTGCTTTTCGGCCATTTTCCAGATGATGCTGATCTTAACATAACCTGTCCCAAAGCAGATTAGGTTTGCAGTATTATTTTACATGGTGATCTAGCAAGGTTAAAAGACAGCCATGTTCATAACACAGAAAATTCTGGTCTTCGCTTTAACAGGCCTTGTTAACCCATTAATCTCCTTTCGTAGTACACTCTTCTGGAGGCAACCAAATGTCCATAAGTCTGGAAGCTAGCTGTAAACTTCAGAAGAAAGTTGTTGTCACGGAGGGGCCATTGATGGCACTCAATGATGGATTTATACTCGCTTACCTGGACCTCAAACAAAGGGAAGTTTTTTAATTTTTTATGCAGTTTTACTTTTTTTTGTCAGTTAACCAGTTTGACTGGGTGTTGACTAATATGACTAATGTGGCTGGGAAACAGTCAGGAGATGTTGAAATGATGCTCTGGAATAAAGCAAAATCCAAGTCAAACTGCATGAACGTTAAGAGTCTTTTTAAGGTTAAATAAATAGAGTGAGTATTACACTGAATGCCAGTTATTACTTTATCATGTTGCTTTTTTCTGTTTAGACTGCGGCATCGGCTTAGCGAGCATTAGCTTAGTTGTTTTACAGAACTTGTTTTGCTGTAAGATCCTTTCTGGTGTGTGTGTGTGTTACTCTTGTACATATTTCCTTGATAGACATGCCATTAAGCTTAAAATAACTATGTGTTACATACAAAAGGACAAACTGTAGGAATTGATTTGCTTGGAAACTTTATGTAACTTTGACTAGCAGTTAGCTTGCTTATGCCATAAAAAGACTGTTACAAAGTTTTAACTTAAGTGGTCCACTATACAGTAAATCCGAGGCTAATATGGCTCAGATTCCTCCCTTGACATGTAGTGATGATGGTTTTGGTTAAGAAGTACTTCTTATGGTGTTAATAAAGTACAGTTATCTGGAAGCAGCAGAGCTACCTTTACAAGGCTGTAAACGCTGACCAATCAGAGAAGAATGGACTCTTTGTCAGGGGGCCTTATGAAGGACTAAAACAGATTGTTTCAGTTAATGGTGCCACAGCAGTTTAAAGAATGAAAAAAAAGCTTTTGGATCATTAAATTATGCGAACTTAATCTAGAACACAGTAAAAAAAAATGTGAACTTGAAAATTAGCATAATATGACCTCTTTTAGGTCTACTGATATTCTATATTTTTATATCATCAACAAATGGCAAGTTCTTTGCCAAATCAACAATAAATGTCTCTTTAAACAATTTTAGCGTGTGAATCAGGGCTTGACATATCTTTTTACACTACAGCAACTTTATAAAAAAAATAATCAGTCAGCTACACTGTTGAAATAACTTTTGTTCCTTCATTATATTTAACAGACACTGACTTTAGTTTATATGGACTCAATATCACATATACTGTCCTGCTGACTCTAAAACTCACTAAAGCACTTGATCCCTTGCTGAAAATAGTCTCAGCAAGTGCTCTGTGTTAAAATATTTCTCTCTTCACCAAAAGCACTTGTGGCTAAGAGCCACTGACAGAATAAGAAAGTCAAAGTATAGTGAGAGAAAAACTAACACTTATTTTATGTCTTTTCATTACAATTGTTTTAAATCAAAAGACAAGGAAAAAACATCAGATGCATCTTTTACTGTTTGTCAGAATTTTTAATTTTTCCTGACTTTTAGCCCTATTTACCTGAAGACAGCATTATAATAGGGACCTCTTGTAATTTTAATCAGTTATGGATATCATCTGTGATCTTAATTCCTTGCTTATCTGCCACATATGTAATTTGTAAAGTAAAATTATTTTTAAAATTGCCAGCCATAATTTGCCAAAACAGAAATAATTTGACAGAAGCAGTCTTAGCATTTTACTGATTTGGGAGTGTATTTTAATTAATCCATATTTTGCCATACTTTTTTGTTTTCTAATGCACTTACTTCTATCAAGATCTTTCTTGGTTTAGAATTATGAAGGCTGCTTTGTCAATTTGTAAGGAAAGTTTTGAAAACATTTTGGATGCAAATTCATTGTTCCTGACATTCAGGAAGCAAATGTTATTCAATGCTTTGACATTGTATCTTGGCAATGATACTTGACATTTAATTAAAGTGAAACATCGTCTTTTTGGGAGGAGGTAGGGGGATTTTAAAATCCCATGAGGTCCCATGGTAATACTAGCCCTGTGCATCAAGGACCAAGTCTCATTCAGTTATCTGACACAATTTTACATCAAGGAATGAATGCTCTTTGCATCAAGGCCTTACTCCTTTCTATGAATCTAATGTCAGTACTCACTGCGGGTTCTTAAATGTCTGACAAGCAAAGCTGACATCATCCATTCAATAATATCTGAACACACAACTCCCCACCAGCCACACACAAATTTAAATGTATTTCATTTCCTCCACCACAAGATTGCGCATGCACACACACACACCGAAACACACGCACGCAAATACACACACGCACACTCACACGCAAGCATGCACGCGCACGCACGCAAACACACACAAAGGGTCCGTCAATTCTAAGGATACTCCATTCTTAACTGATTGTTTTTTCCAGTTAAACTCTGTTTAACAATCTCCATGGCCACAAATAAACAGAGTCAATGCTGTCAGTACAAGCATGTTCTATCCCTGCTTCTGTAGAGCACCCTCTTATTCAGTCCACTGCCTTAGTATCTAAAGTCTTTCATAATTCTGCTGTGTACTACGCCAAGCCCATCTCCTCCAACACACTCCTTGGTGACTCATCCTCCTGTCAAGTAAAAACAGAGACATCACAATGAAGGAGTCAGTTTCACTTAATCAGAAAGTATATACATACAATTCATGTGGCTATCAGCTTTCAAAAGGTACAGACATGAGTGGCTACAGTCAGGCCTGCAGTCATATTACATTGTGGCATTATAAATTAATTTATGAATAGTTTATTTTGGTTATGCATTTTAAGTAACAACACTTTTACATAAAAAACCTACAAAATCTTTTACCAAAAGGGGAACAGGCTGAAGAAAAAAAGAAAAAAATTTGACAATTTAGCTCCCTAAACTGGAACACACATATTTCACATGGGTCCTCATTTTACATTTTTCAAAGATACACAATTCATTTAGAAGGAATCTGAATAAGAACAGGGGTACTTTGATCCTCAACTCAAAGAGTTTTTCAGATTTTTTAAAATACACAATTTGTGCAACTTTTAGGTTACAGGTTCCTACTATTAATTGACTGGTAGATTAGCAACAACAAGCTTTGTTTATTATGTCATTAAGCCTCTTCTAAAAAGCAGCACAATATAAGCAGACATTTATCCAAAGATTCCTTGTTTAGTTAAGAATAGCAACAAGTTTTTAAAAAATCTGTTTGATATATATGGCCCCCAACAGGGTTTATGATCTAAACACTCCAATCAATTATTTGTTTTTAGTTAAGTACCAAAAATAAATTACAGTTTGTATATTAAGTGACTTTTTACAGACTGAAACCTATTTTTTTATTTCCTAACCAGTGTTCTATGAAACCTCTTATACCCTAGTGCTCCAATTTCTGCTTAAGAAATTGATTAGTTGTGCAATGAGTTGAGTCAACATTTTTCTTATATTAATAAATACACCTATGTGCACTTTTTCTTTTCTACCACTGTAACAACATTCTCCACATATTCTGTTTCAATTTTTTTCCCATGACCACTAAAGATGTAGATTGACTGCTCCTAAACCAGTAATGATGTTCACATTATTACTCATATTTCATTTACAAACAGCTTTTTTAGAATTTTAGAAAACTGAGATTGTAAAGACACGGATCACTGATTTGATCCAATATGACTGTCACAATTTATCAGGAACCATCTTAGCAGTTTTTATTATAGAAGTTATTACGTGTATGAGTAAAAGGCTCAAGGACATAGTCAATCACCTCTTTCATAATAACGTAACTAGAGTTAAGAACATTGGATTTCAGTTTTTTTTTAAGCACTTCTTACTCTGTTAATCTATATCTTTCAAGAAGATATGTTGGATGACTTTTATTTTTTTACTATTTTTTAATCATATCAAAAGCATATAAAAATGGTGAAGTCAGCATTAACCAAAATCCTATTATTATTATTATTACTAAATATGCGGAAAGAAAAAAATATATAATTAATTCAAGTATTTTTTTTAAAGAGTGACACCTCATACAAGAGTAGAGCCAACTAAGCTTAGCTATTCCAATGCATTGCTGATAAGGGCTCAGCTTAGCTTGGTGAGAGAACCACCAGCTTGACACAAGTTTTACCTAACAGAGTTTGCTTAAGTCTCAATATATGTTTTTATAGTTCTCTTCTCTAGCCTCATTGTAAGCCACTCTGTTTTAAGTGAGTGTGCCCACATAGGTCCATGGCATTACTTTCTTTCAGATTTTATGGAAATATGTTCAATTTTTGTTACAACTTGCAAAGTGTGACAGGGCAGAAACCCAAACCCTGACCATCCTAATCATGGATGAAGCCAAAGTTACCTCCTGCAGTAGATCTGCTTGTTCAATGGCCTTAAGAACGCTCTTTTTAGATGTGTCCTGGATCTCTCCTCCCATTAGGAACTCATCTAGAATGAAGTAGGCCTTTTCAAAGTTAAAGATGATGTCCAGTTCACACACCTTCACAAATAAACACAAAGTATGTAATCTTAGTCCAGAGATGCAAAATCATGCATAGAAAGAGCAAACAGATCAGGAATAACTTGGTTTAATCTGTCCTGAGTGATCTAGTTACAAGTGGACAGCCTTAATTACAAGTGGAAATGCACCCAATTGCTTTGAGGATGCATTTGAGATCCAAAAACTAAAACCACATTCGGAGGTGGTCCACATGTAACCACATTCTTTTAGCAGTGGGAACAGCATTCTTTCCGGGCCACACTGAAGGACTACTCAATTGACATCTTCTGTGTAAGCAGAAGTACATACTATTCACATAACAACAGCGTCATATTAAAATCCATCATGATAAGTCCTACACAGAGTAAAGCGCTGTCTTCAGCCATTACTTCATCCATTTTCTGTGCCAACAGTTAGCACAGTTGTTCAAGGGTCATTTTTTCCCATGATGCGTTGTGTCCACTATTTCTGCTGTCTTCCTGACAAAAATATAATAATAATAATAAAAACTTTAAATAATAACTGCATTTTATTCTAAATCTTGTGCTTGTGCACATGGATCATTCTTATGGATGTGTAGTCATTATTTTATTTTACACATATTATTTGGCCTACTGACATAGTATTTGAATGGAAACCATGTCAGGAAACCTGCCAAGAGTGTTGGGGCACTTCAAAAACAGGAAAAATAAAGCATAGCCTCTAAAAGGGCACTGTGGTAAAGATGAAAAGGCAGCAAAGCATCCCTTCTTTTTTTGTAACAGCCAAAAAAGTCAATGTTTACAATGATGTGTAAAAAGGGAAGGGCACTCTTCTTCATTTTCCAATCTAGGCATAGTTTAATGCATTGCAAAGAAAGGTCCAGCTGCTGACTCGTGGACAGTGCAGACTACAAGCCATGCCTTTGACAAACAAAGTTTTAATCACAGCCCTTTACCCTAACCCTATCCAGAATGGTGGTGGTTTTTATGTTTAGCACTGTTCGCGAGGCCACAGCTGGATATTCTTGGCATTGCTGCCTCCTGCAGATAGCAATGATGCTTTTGGTTTTTACACAGGGAAATGATATATGTGTTTATTTGCTTATGGAGCGGGGGAGTGAGATCTGATCTCAAGGAGACTCATGTGGAGCAGGTGGGAACACACACGCTTAGAGCTGTTCACTCATAATCTGCTCACTCAGGATGTCTGATAAAACCAGATGAAAACAACCTAAGACAGACTTACACTTCCAAAGTACTTATCCAGCAGTTCTACAAAGCGGTGAATGACCTCCAGGGTTATTAGCTCATTGTCCTGTTCTTCAATTGCACAACAGAAATACAGGCTGGCATACCTGCATGGATAAACACAGTATCATAGTCAGCTTAACATTTGTAAAAATTAAAAGCTAACATGTAAGACAGCTGTCTATAAGAAAATTTAAGAAAGTAGCAACCATCAGCTACCAAGTATACAGGAAGAACCTCTCTTTAAAAATGGTTTACTGTATTTTCTACTGCATGTGAAACCTGATCCCTGTAGCTCATCTGGAATTCAAAAGTCCTGATCTACTATGTGCCCAAGTTCTCCCACAACACACTGCTTATCTGCAACCTCCACTAACTTCAGGTGGTTAACTGAATGCAATTTGAAACAATATAAATTACCTTCAATGCTGCCAATGGCTTAGGCCTAGGGCTGGGCGATATGACCTCAAATCAATATCAAGATAAAATGGACAATTTTACCTCGATAACGGTAAATGCACGATAAATCCTCGAGCACTGTATATCTATAATAGGCCTGCATGATTCAGGACAAAATATGAATCTCCATTTTTTAGCTTTGAATTGAAATCACGATTTCCTGCCGCAATTTTTTTTCTACCTGAGCTTTCAGCAACATCCATTTTGCGTTCATTTGTTCACTGAGTTTTCCTTGCGATTAACATTATTTCGGCAACGCCACAGTCCCTCCTCAGAAACTTTCAACTCAACTATTTGATGTTGCCTACCGTTGATCACGTGACCAAAAGGCGCTTTCTCATAGGATAAGGGAGAAGCCTTGGAGCGCTTGTTTACAACTTTGCCGCTGGCTCTTGGAAAAGAAATCGACCTAATTTAGAAATGAAATTGCATGCGGGGGTGAATCTACATTCAGGTTCTAAAACGATGAATCGTGCAGGCCTAATCTATAATATTTACAAACGACAGATGTCGAATTTCTTTTCAGAACAAGCACAACAGGATCAACTTCGACTGACGTTACTTCGTCTACGGCTGCGTCAGCCGCTTCTGCATTTGAACCATCAGCCTCATCATCTGTTTCCCTTCTTGCTCAGACTGGATGGGTGGAGTCACGTGACTGCACACGCTGTACCTCGTCTTAAAGGGGAATGAACATAGCCTACCAGCACACACAGTCAAAACAGACAAAAGACTTTTATTTTCTTTTTAAATAAAATACAGAATTTACCGACATGGGCAAGATGACGTCGGTTATCGTAGTAAATTTCAGTAATGGTAAATTTTCGGTTTATCGCCCAGGCCTACTTAGGCCCATTCTACATCAAGATACAAAACCAAAAACCTCAGTTCACCACCTACACCCTACTTGAGTCCCTCATTTCTACCCACTTACTATAAGGATGCTGTGCTACAACTCAACAAAACTATTTGTTTGCAGTCAGGGCTCCACACTAATAGAATAAGGTTTCTATTGACACATGGACAGCAAAATCTATACAGAAACAGCAAAAAAATACACAACAATAACATAAATCACAAAGTGACCTCATCAAATGTCTTGTTTTGTCAAACAGGAAATCTAAAATAAAATTATATTCAATTTACTAACTTATAAGACCATGACATGCAGCAATTTCTCGCATTAGAGAATCTGAAACTGCACAATTGTGAGCATTTTGCTTTGAAAAATATCTTGACTATCAAAAAAGTGACAATGAATTTTCTGGACAAATACTTGCACCCTTAACTCATCTTTCAGCCTGGTAAGAACTGTTATCTACACTTATAAAAAAAGCAGAAGCTAGATTTAATATTTTCCATTGTAAATTAAATATCATCTAGTATGACAGGCTAGTAAACAAGGGTTAACAGAAGGTTTTGCCACTCACACTAGAAAAGACTGTTTGTCTCTAATGACATTTGCCTGAGGAAGATCTGCTTGATCGCCTGTGTAAAATAAATTACTTCCACTGGGAGCTTGACAGTGTGCAGACTTTATCCTATGTTTAACTGGAGGTTTCCAATGGATTGCAGAGCTTCCATTACAAAGGTAGTGTTCCCCCAGTTCATCTCGAGTGCAAGACATCCCTCTTTGCTCAACTCAACCACCCAAACACTAACTCGCCTGCCAGACACAGGGACAGACTCATAGTTTCTCCTTTGTATGTTCACCTCTGCATCCTACTCACAGAAATGAGAGCCCTGATACTTACCAATCTACGTGTGCATCTGTGTTTGTGTGTGTATGCTCATTAAAAGGGCAAAGCAGTTTCCCTATTTCAACTGAGTGTGTGCGTGTGTGTGTGTGTGTGCACACACTTTGATTATTCAGTTATCAAATCCAGTACTCAATATTGGCCAATACACAAAGCCCAAGTATTTCTGTAACAAGCACATCAGTATTAGAAACAAAATTGTTTTAGAACATCTTAATAGTGTAATAATGTCTGACTTAAAGTTTTGTATTAATCAATTTCTAAATACATCAGCACTCAAAGTGATGTATGATGCTGTGAAGTGCTGCACTAGGCAAAATGGGATGGACATATATTTGTGCCTTGTACCCATCATGCCCACATAAGTAAGAAATAATATGTATTTGTTTTTGGTGCTGCTCTCATGGGAAATTTTACTTTTAACTGGCTTATGGGGAAATCATTCTGCTTAACCACATAGCAGTTATACTTGTGTTTTGCTTAATTTATCATTTATTCAAATTTACTAAGAGATGATTCAAAAGAAAGAACCCTAAAAAAAAATTGTTCTTGTGTCCAATCACTGCAATATAATAAATGAATTTATGCAGCATATGCATAGCCTAGAGATCAATGTTGAAACTAACATTCAGCATGTCAAGTTTAATAAACACATAAGGAAGGAAGAATGGAGCATTTAAAGCACAAATAAAAACTCTTGAATGTTCTCTTGGTATTGTGCTCTCTGGGAGCTGGTATCTCCAATAATGACACTCAACCAAAAAAAAGAAAAAGTCAAGTGAAAATGGTTTAACGGGAGAACCATAAGAGTCTCAGTAAAGATTCAGTAACACAGACATGTCTGTTCCAGTTTCCTATAAAAAATTAGTGCAATATTGTGAAAATTTATGATTCAGCATTTTACCTTTTATAGACAATCTTGAGGTCCCTCCATTCTAGGAAACTGCACATCTTTGGTTTCCGGGCAAGCACTATCTGCATCAGCTCCCTTACCATCTTCTTCTTGTCGCGTTCAGCCGTGGCTGTGTACCACTTCTGCAGCCGTAACTTTCCCTGTCTGCTGAAAAGCAGCATGAAGCGCATCTACACACACACACACACACACACACACACACACACACACACACACACAAGAAAACAGTTCAAAACAAAAGAAAAAAAGGGAATAGAGACATAAAAAACATTATGACTGGGTTTTTAACCTACATTTCAAGACGCTGCATTGTTCAATAAATGAGAGAAGCTGACTGATATTATTAGTCAAATTAGTTCCAAAGACTGACTACAAGTGATGGTAAGGATGTTGCATTCTGTTTTATTACTCATTACATGAGTATGCTCAATATCAGTGATAAATACTAGTTTCATCATATGATATCCCATAAATAAATAAATAATTAGAAAAAATACAGATGCAGGAACAATTCTTTTTGCTCATGTTTTTTTTATGTAAAAGAAAAAATATTTCAATTATAATAATTACTGTACCAATGAACAGTTAAAATTGGACAGAATTTTATTTTATCATTTATATTAAATTGTCTATATATAGAGCATATTTATCATTATTTTTTATCATATGTTGCCCTAAATACTGGTGTAAATTTATCGTGGTTGTTAATTATTTTTAAATAATAAATATGATTTCTCAAATTAGATCAAAATTAAGGTGATAAAAGAATCTGATAAAAAAAAATTCTTAGTTAAAACATAGTTAAGTGGGTTTCTTAAGACTGTGTTCTTAAAGAGAGCATCAGTGGATTAACTGTTAAAAACTATTTTTAGCGAAACACAACCCTGATAATATGAAAAAAAAAATTAAGGTGCACTTACATAACATAAAACTATATACTTATCATGTTCTTGTACTACTGTACATCCACTTACACAGTGTGATTTCAATAGCATCTCCTTCAAGTCATAAGCAAAAGATGTTTATTAAAAAATAGGTAAAAACAAACATACATATTTATTGTCTATTTAACACTAATCGATATACAATATACAAAAATGTGAATCATGATGCTTTTTAATCCAACTGCAACGAACCAAAACAAACAGCTAATATATTGATGCAGTAAGTGGTCTGTTAACTATACTAAAACTGACATATAAAACTGTTCAAAACGCTATTTAATAATATTTAATAATAAAAAAAATTAATAATACATAAGTAATCACAAAAACCAGAAGTATTAAATCATAGATACTGAATATGCATACAGTTTGGCTTGTTGATATTTTACTTCAACTGAAGACAAAAAGGTAATTTAGGACACTGCTCTGATCCTGGTACAACAAAGGTCTATGCCCCTCAAAAGAATCCAAGAGGAAACACTGCATCTGGAATACATAAGCACTTGTCTGTCTGACCAAAGTGGTAACATCTACACCTTGAATATTTACTGCAATCACTACTGGGCAATACAGCCCCAAAATGATATCTTCATATTTTTGGGAATTTTTCACAACAAAAATATTATTGCTAACATTAAAAAATACTATTTTTTTTCATTTTTTAAATTCATTTTCAGGACATACAAGTTCAACTTACTTTACTTACCATGGGTATTGTGCTATTTTATTAGTAGTAGAGCACCTATGACATACACGCATGTGTGCATGCACATTGTAACATGTGGTCCCTTTCAAAGGTCGTGTAACCACTACTCCTACTGTGAGAAGTACCTGTCTGCAGCGTGGAGGACCATGATTTTAACTGGTTTAAGGTCTTATCAGGGCAGGGTTAAGCGTAGATTGTGATTGCACACTAGCTGTAATGCCAACCACCGTTTAAAACAGGAAGAAGAACAATTAGACCAGTAGGAAGAAAACACTGAATGTAAAATGTATATGTCACATTATATTTTTGTTCTAATATTTTGTTGGACCCACTTATACCACTTACTTTGAATGGAAAAATCATGCACACTATTGTTTTTTGGAGACAGAGAAGCACCTGAATCTTGGAGAAACGTGAATTAACTAATTAACTAATTAATAGTGTTGATAATGGAGAACAAAATGTTGCCTAAACATCACATTACAGTATTATCATAATCTTTACATCAAAGTAGCATAAAATCCCTGGCAGTGATGGGTAACTGAAACCAGGTAGATCCCCCAGGCAAAGTAAAAGACTACATTGATTAGAGTGGGGAAAAAAAGAGTTATCCCTGCTGCACAGTTGATGTCAGATAATATGTATATTGCACACTTGAGTTGAAGATGTTCAAAAACGATCACTGAGACACATTTATATGGCAGGCAAAGTTCATCCCCTGGAGGCACCTGGGCTCCACAGCAATGAAAGCTCCTGGATCAACAAGGCCTGGGCAGTCTGACCATTTTCTGTTGCTGAAACTGAAATATTGTTTGTTCCAGCCCAAACTAATTTAAATCACTAAACCAATCAATTTACGATGGGCAGAGTTAAACAGCAGTAGATTAACCCAGATTCTTGTTAAATCTTGCCCCAGATCTGAAATTTGAACAAAATTTGAAATATGAATTACAACCAGGTTATTCAAGCTGCAAATATTCTTCCTCCATGGGAGGAAAAAGTAATGAGTGGCATGATAACTATGCACATCTGCACATGCATCACAACTATGTACCAAACTATGTACTAAAATAGCACTACACACCTGTATATGACTGTGGTTTGAGCCACATCTTCTCTTTAAAGCCAAAATAATTCCACACTACCAAGGTGGCCCCTTTTTGTTAGGTATTAACATCAGTGGCACAGTCTGGCCGCTTGTCTTTCCATAATGTTTGTTTTTGTTGTGCTGTGTAGCATATGTCATACATGCAACCTCTGCCACCAACTAAGAATAGGGAGGTATTCATTTTTACCCTGGGATCAAAAAATTATACCAGTAATAGGGTAGGATATAGAACCATAGCCAGTGAGTAATGAGTAGGGTTGTGAAAGATAAACCGATGCAACCGGATATCCGGTTTGACAAGTCAGAGATACGGCTGCATCGGTATAAGCCTCATCAATCGATACAAATCTGCCATGAATCCTTGGATGAATCGATTGTGC
>JAUZTA010044779.1:0-14018 GCA_034780835.1 Ctenochaetus striatus
GCATAAAACAAACAGCGGCAACTTGACCACATTCCTTTCAGCAGACTTAATGGAAAACATGATAGAAAAACTGCATCATCAATTTGTTTAAGCCAAATATTCACTAGGTTTACTCGGCTAAAAACACAGAATCTGTCAGCCCCTAAGTGTCCCATTCACAACTGAGCCCATTTGTTACTGTAAAGACATTATCTTTTTCCATTTTGAGCTAAATGCTAATGTCAGCATGCTAAGATGCTAAAACTGGCAGTCTTAACACACTGAAGTTTTGCTGGTATCTTGTTTACCATGTCACTCATCTTTGTTTAGTGTGCTAGCATAATATCACTAGCTAACTGACATAAGAAAAGTATTTCTGAAGTGAATGGGAGTGTCATTGTAAGCTGATATTTGATTATCAACCACAGTGTAAACACATTAAATCCTGACCTAATAATAATACTAGCCTGATTGATAAAAAAGTTAAAGGATCATTTGAATTTGAAAAATATGTTTCAAAATATTTCTTTAAGAAATCCAGGACAGTCCGTTGAACAGTTTTCTGTATTAGACCCCAAAACACACATTTAACTGAGGCTGGTGACGGAGATTCATCCGCTGAGGACCATGAATGTCTGTACACAATCTCATGCTCATTCAAATAATAAGCTGAATTACAGTATCTCACAGGATAAATAAAAACTTTGACATGCTGGTGGCACAAAGTAAAAAATTGAGGGTTCATGAAAATCATGAGGCTTCATCCCCAGGTTAATATTAATGGCACTGCAAATGTCATGGTAATCAATCCCATAGTTGTTGGGATATTTTAGCATGAACAAAAAGTGCTGTCTCTTCTAATGTCACATAAAAATCAATTCATATTAAGTACTTTCCCCAGACAGTGTTGCATTGATCAGTTCAGAGGGTTCATTTGAAATCTAGCAACTACACTGTTTTCAAAATGAACTACACTCAAAATAAATGAAGAACAAATGCTTAAATGGTTTGCTTTGACACACATGTATGCATACGCAGAGCTTCATTTAATTTTATGTAAAGCTTTTGACAGGTCTGCATACATTCACATGCATACATGTGTCTCTGGAACTGGGCATCAATTTACTTAATTGTTCAGAGGACCACTCTGGCTTCCATCCTACTCAGTTCGTTTATACCTTAGAGGACATCCGTCTTGTTCATACTATGCGTCTGCACTGTTGAGAGTGCACTAGGGACAGAAAACAGATTAGTCCAAAGCCACTGGGTTGAAGCTGGAAAGACAAGAGCACCCTGACAGGCATGAACTGTCAATAGAGAATAGTTTGAAACAGGGTCCTGCAGAGCTGCTATGTATTATTCATATATTCATTTTCAGCAGCACTGAGTCAGTCTAAATGTAACTGTGGGTTTACATTCATCAAATAAAAATACAAAATATTGCTGTTTCTGGTTATACTCCTGCACAAATTAGCAAATTATTTTGTTTTATACTGCACCAGTTTATATATAAAATATTTTTCATGTTATAAATCAGAATTATTAGCATCAAATATTGGTTTCAGCTTCACAGTGACTTGATGAATCACTTAACAAAGAATTTAGCAGCACGTAAAAATATAGAGAACATTTTCCCACAACTAAAATAAAACATTCCTATCAGAAAGAGCTACTGATATCTGTGCATACACAATGCCACTGTGGGGGATATATGATAGGATTTGTAGTCCCTTCTTGAGTGCCTCACATTCAAATTGCATTTGTTCTTTTTTACTAAAGGACCAAGCCAAGACACTGCAGTGATGGGAGAACAGCAGAAAAGAAACAATGTGGATAAATTGCATGTTTACACTCAAATATTATGTGGTTTAAAGTATTTATCAAGTTTATTTATTTACCAAGTCTATAAAAAAGCCACTTTAATTACCTTATTACTGTTAACTAGACAATTAACATCTTGACTTTAGTAGTCATCAATTCTAAAAAGTAGCTGAGTGATTGAATAATTCCTGAATATAAATATATATTTTCTTTTCCAGTAATGAGTAATAATTCCTGTCAGAAGGTCTCCAATAAAACCAGGACAGGGCTTACTAAAGTCCACCTACGTAACCTGAGGGAAGGTGAGACTGAGAGCCCTCAATTGGCTCAGAGAGGGGCTGTTTACAACTAAGCCTTGATCTGGTTGGACAAAAACTCACCCCAAGCTTGTCTGAGCTGGACGTACTATTGGATGAAGTAACTGCCTCACTGCTTTCTTGAAGTCATAGTGGAACTCTTTCCTTCTTTAAACATTTTAAATTGTGTTCATTTAACAAGGTCTTGCTTGAAAATTACTGTTCCAACAAATCAATGTCTTGCTCTGGTAGTTGCTGATAGTTGCCACTTAACTGTTTGACTTTGCTGTGAAGGTGCTAATCTCAGAGGAAAGAGTTCAAGTTTTTCCACACAGTTGATTGTCAAGTGGTCTGATAATCAGCCAGTCGATCATTCTGTGAAACACCGATTGCCATTTAATGGAGATACAGGTTTTCACAAATAAAAGAATAACAAGTAAAAGCAGGTTTTAAGTCCACTGCTTTGGTTTTTTAAATATACATAGGGAGAGTGACTCAATCCAGGTGAATGGAAAGACATGAACCAGACAAAAGAACTCATCAGAAAAAAGCAGGATGAAGGAGCTGTGAGACATCACCTCCCTTGAAGGGCAATTTGTGATACACCGAAACCAAGATCATTTTATATGACTCTTGCTTTTAATTATTGATGTGTCACATTCCATTATTGTAATATATTTACCTAATAGCATACATAAAATGTATTTTCTTTCAGAGGTCCCCTCAAGCTGCCCAGTGGCAGCAATGTAACGGAAGCACACACTTGATAATACAACCATCCAAATTATATTCATTCATCCATGTTATGTAACAAATGTAGTTTACACTGATTCGACCTTTTAACATAACTATTGCTCATCTGAAGGTTTTACAGTAAAATTTTACTATTATTCTAAAGAGATGTTCCTTTTGTGCAACAACAGTGCTGGACACACACAAGAATCAATATTTACTGCATTTAAAAATAGTAAATAGTCAATATAAAGCTGTAGTTACATTTTCAACAAAGCAGTACTTAAAAGCTGAAACATAATGTGCTTTTCAGCCATGAAGGCAGTCATTAATATTATTATTATTATTTAACACAGTGTGGAAGCTCGTTTCCACAGTGAAAAATAATTGCAATAATTCAGAAAGAAAAGGCTGAAACAGACGAAAACATCAATCTAGTGTTTCTTCAGGGAATGTTAATGCAGGATACATTCACAGTATGAGGGCACATTAGTTATACAATTGCTACATTTGTTATACCATAACAAATGCAGCATATGTTTGGTTTGGTATATAGATGTTTGTAATTATTGACCACAATTTCTTACTACTAATACCTTGGCTAGCCTTGGCAGCTGTACTGCTGAGATTTCAGGTCTGAAATCTTGTGGGTCTAGACTGGATTTGTTCGTGTCAGGTCAGAATATGACCAGATCAATCAGTGTCCTTTGAAGAGAAAGAGGTGGTAGCTACAGGCAAGGTTTAGTTTTGAGAAAAGCAAGAAGCGGCTGCGAGCTTGTCAACAATGGTGGCTGCCAAAGAGGTTAGTGTGGATGCTGCAATAGTGGCAGTTTTATAAGAACTGGACAACATTTCTTAATTGAAAGAAAAGCAAACAATGAAACTGAAGGCTTTTCTTCATGGAAGAGATGTTTTCATTCTTCTCCTTACTGGCTCTGGCAACAGTAATGAATGTGACAGACAGAACTTTCATCCAGTCACTTTCCGACATTCTGAAACAACCTGCCCCTTTAAAACACCGTCTATGGGCTGTTTTTCAGATGGACATGCGAAATATATCCTGTGGATTTAAGAAACATTCCATCTGGAATATCAGGTTATACTTTGGCTTCCTAATCAGCACATAAATCGTCTCTTCCTGGAGAGGTTGCAAAAAAGTGGCCGTAGGTCAAATACATTTGCATTTGAAGCACTAAGGTCATAAGCATAACAATACACAGCTGAATACCATGTGGGTATAACAGAGGAGAAGCTATTAACTTAATTGGGAATAAGAGAGTCACGATGTGTTAGCAATACGCAGTCAAACTATTCCTCAGATGATCACTAAGCCTTATATCTAAAAATACATAATTTAGAAAAGCAGGTTGTGTGAAACACTGACTTAACTCATCGAGTAAAATTGAAGGAAATGAGAGTGCAGAGTGTGATTCAGGGGGGAATGGGTCTTTTTCACTTGTAATTTACTCTTTTTACTCTATAATCACTGAGACAGCTGAATCTATTGCCAATCTAGCTGCTGCACAGAAGCGGTAAAGACATTTAAGCAAACCAGAGTGGTTGGAATGAGGTTCATCTGTCAATATCTAGTGCCAACAGTTTTAAACAGGTCTAACAGCCAGTAGTCATGCTAATATCACAGCGAGACTGTATCTTGGGACAGCATGCTCTGATGTTAATACCAGAATCAACATGTCAACATGCTCTCAATGACATGACATGCTGAAACAAAGTACGCTGAGGCTGATGGGAATGTCATCTTTAGAGGATGTGTTAGTATAAACAAAAAATAGTGGAATTTTGACTAAACGCTGGCGCTAAGCTGGTAGAATTTCTCCTGAAGGGAACATGAACTTCTTTGCCAAGTATCAGGCATTTCTGATACTTGGCATTTCTGTTGAGGTTGAGGTAATCCAACTTAAGACAAAAGAAATGAACCACTAGTTGGTGCTAAATGGAAGAAAGACAGCCAGTAACTGATGTTACTTGGTCACATTCTCTGACTGGCAACCATGAAGGTCTATCCAGTATGTTTATATATTGCAAACCAAAAAAAGCCATTTCTAGATTAATGCCACTGCATAGCTCGGATAGCCCACAGAATTTTAAACAGTCTTACTGTCTTTGCCTGCAGAGGTCCAGCTTAGCATTCTTTAAGTTACACATATTGCCACCTCAAAGTTCTAGTACAACCAGGTGAAATCCTGCTGGAAACATCTCTTTGACAGGGAAAGTTCAGAGGACTATCAGTAAAAGGTGAAGGTCTCTCATTCTCTTCCCTTGAAGGTTTTAACATGAACTCTCTAGTTCAAAGACTGACCAACAAATACACTTCTCTAACCTTTAGGCTGAGAGTTGCCTCTTTACTGCTTGACTTTGCTCTAAAAGTGCTGATCTCAGAGGAAAGAGTTCACTGATCTTACTGAGCAGACATTACTGAGCAAAAGTCATGAAAAGAGAATACAGAGTTAAACAGTTTCCAGAAGATTCACTGCCAATCTAACATTTCTGTGCTCTTGCTAGCATAGATGTAAACTAAAATTACCATGATAGACAGTATCTCTTTATACTAATGTGATCAGTGACATTCAAACAATTTTCTAGATGCAGCATGTTAGGCCGCAGGCTGGTTAAATGTGCTTTTAGAGGCACGCGGCCTGCAGCTCTCCATCATCCAAGAATAAAGTAATGTCTGTCATCTGATTATAAGTGGAAAGAAAAGCAATATCGGAGCGTGATGACAGGGTCAGTGTTTACGTTTGTTCTGGCACTTAAGATGGTTTTCTTTTGGCTTATGCAATCACTGGATTCTACAAGCAGTGTCAGTGATTCAGCTAGTTTCATCTGCACTCAGCCATGCAAAGAAATACAGATATCCTGATTATTCATGCAAGAATAATAAGAATGTTTTCTAGCCAGATGTAGAAGTTCCAGTATTACTTCATGCTTAGTGAACCAATACGCCACTGTTGTCTGTAAGAGACAACTGTTTGGATTCCTTCTGTTTTCATAAACAAGATTAAACCAATTATTTACTGACACTTGACAGATAATAAATCATTTAACACTCAGGTATTATGTAAGGGATCTACTTCATCTGGTAAATACTGGAGAAAACAATAAGTAAATATTAAAGTAATAGGTAATTTGACTGGCTTTGAGGATAATAAGCATATCCAGCTCCAACATTTGTCTTCTTAACCACCAAACCTTTCACACAAAGCATGCTGCATGTCCAGTATATGAAAACAAGCTTGCGCACATTAAAACACTGCTCTATCTATGCTTCCCGCATTCATCTTTTCATCTTCATGCCTTATTTAATCGTAGCTTCTCCACTCTCATGTCCTCAAAGCCACTTAGGTCTGTCTTCAGACTCTGACTGGTGAGCTCAGTCATTTTGATTCACTATGAGAGACACTTGTGATGGAAAGGTGGAAAGACAGCTTTGAAAAAAAAAAGTCAATTTGAAATTCTCTCTATGCAACCAGACCAGACGAGCACAACCTTGACAATTAAGTAAGTCCTTGTGAGATTGAATTCATTACTATTCTTTGAGGAACATAAACATTCTTACTCTTCCACTTACTTGAAATTGAAAACGTTGAGTATACAACAGACTATGAATATACAATAGAACTATCGGTAGGCTCCATATGCTCAGTAAATGTGCTCTGATGTGGGTAAATACAACAAACCTTGCTGAAATGGCTCATTTGCTACTTCTCAAACCTGAAATAACTGATTAAAATGCAATTAAAAGAAAGTAGGAATTTATTTCCACAATCACAAAACATGAAAATATTATACTTGTGGCATATTTTGTATGCATACAGGTCTTCATAACAGACAGAAAAGTGCACAGCACTCTCGTTTAGAATTCCTGGTGCGTACTGTCTACCCCTCAGGATGCTCATTCACCTTACACACAAACTGCATCTGGCAGCAGCATGGCAACAGAACTAATGCCCATATGGACGAATGCCTGCACCTCAGCCACTGCTTCTTCAAGCTTGTTTTCAACCTCTGTGCGCACGAAGATGCCGAAAATCAACAAAGAGCCTTTTGGAGGAGGTGTGGGCTGGTTTCTGTGAAATATAACACCTTAAGAAAATCCCACACACTGTTTAATTACATAAAATACAGTTTATTGGCAAGTCTGTCTCCTCCACACTAGCTTTACTTGACTGTGTGCATTACACAGGCCATTTGTTTTGTTTCAGCACATGAACTGCTTTTATAAAATTCTCTGTGTCGTGCATATGGGTGGGCAGTCGACCAGCTGGAGTCGGGGAATGACATGCATTAAAGAAAGTTTTGGACTGAATAATCGGGCTGCCATGATCAAATCCTTCATGAATTCCTAAATAGACTGAAGTTACTGTATTTTCACTGGCAGCCACAGGTAACTGAGCAGCTATAACTCCGCACGACTTCGGTCTTGGCTGTTAAAGCAATTTCTTTGTTTCTGACTGAGAAAGCTTTCCATCATCTGCTTTTTTATTTGCAAGGCTTTTAGATGAGATTTTTGTTTGTTTAGTTTTTATGACAACAACAGCAATAACAGTCTAAAAGCTACCGGTGGAATTATAACAGCAAGAGCGTAACCTGTGATTAAAAACGTAAATCACATAGGCTGGATTATCTTATTAGAGGACGGCAGCACATAACTAGCAGTTTTGCCACAGGGATCCATAATTATAAAGCAGGTCAGGATCATCATCATACACATTTGTGTTTTAAGTGAGAAGACATGATGTGGGCAGGATGTTGAAATAATGAACACTGTGAAGCTTCCTGTAAGGACTCTCAAAAAATGTTCATCATTTATACTGAGTGAATTTAATGTACAGTGTCATTTCTGTCACCAGAGATCTGCCTTTTAAAGATAAAGATAAAAAACAAAGTTTACGAACATCGAGAAATAGTGCGGAATCATGGGATTTGTATACCATATTGTTACTATTGCCACTTTTGCAGGGAAAAATGTTTGTGACTGACTCAGGCATAAGTTTTGTCACATTTCAAACTCTCCTCTTCGCTCTTTGACTGCTGTTACTGTAATTTAGCATAGGTAATAATGAAACACATCCTTGCCTTTTGCAGATTTCTCTATGTTTGAAAATTGTTGGAAACATTTTGGATTATGTAAGCACACAACTCAACAAGTTGTGTGACAAAAAAAGGCAGTTTTTTGACAATTTAATGAGGAAATGTTACATATTGTTTGTTTCATATAGAAGTTTAGTGTCAGATTAAATGAATGAAGTGTTTCTGAATAGTTATTTTGTGGATCTCACATATTCTAACAGCTGCTTTGGATGCTTTGGATTGTTGCATTGCAAAAATTAATGAAGAAAATAGAATCAAGTCTTGTGCATATCAGAAGCGTAATGATAAATATTTTGCTAACAAAACTGAAAAAAAAAAAATCCCATCATTAGATCTACTTATTTGTTTTTTGGTTTTTTTTTTTGCTTAGCTATGAGACCACAGTTGTTCTTATCTCTCCCCACAGACTACTTGTTATCATACAACACACTTAGTTTAAGTGACAACTAAACTATCTCCATGATGGCTTCCATTTATCCACAGATGAAAGTAAAGAGAGAAGAGCACCTTGGATTTTCTTATTAACCTGCTTCAAGGTTAAAGAATGAGCTTTCAGGCTCAACTGACAGAAGGGACATTGACATAAACTCAATCCACTTACGCTGGTCTCCCACCAGTTCAGTCTAAAGTAGCATCTATTCCTGAGGTCTGAATTAACGTGCATTTCTGTGATGCTTTTGCACTGCTGTTGCTCTCCTCTGAGTCTATTCACATGTGTCATCATGTGGATTCAGGCTACAACATCTAGAATCACGCATGCAGAACCACTTACATATGTTTAGACTGCGGTAATAATTTATTCATTGTCTTTATTTATTTATTTATTTGTCTGTTCACGATGCTAACAAGGAAGCTACTCATTCTTTGTATCACGTGCCAGGGAAATAGTTTGTTGGTGGAGTAACGCTGTGCTAAATACTGAAGGAGACAGAATTCCTATCCAAGAGTGGTAGTACATTTACATAGAGCAAATATGCATTTTTCTGAAAACTTCTCTGAGAAATATGCAACTTTTCTGAACCAGTTACTTCTTCTAAACATTTTAAAAAAGAAATTAAGAATTCTGGAAGTTTTATTTTTTGGAGATTGCATAAATTGAGGCTTGTGTCTGTTGAAAAATAAAAACTGTCACCGACTCTAACTCTTCAAGATAGAGTGTGCTACTAATTCAAATTACCAGGACAGGAAACACCTTGAGTAACGCAACTCCTTTACATTGGCTCCTACTTTCTGAAGAAAACATAATGTCAGCCAAATTATGTTCACTGGCAACAGCTTGTTCCATGCAGCAGGTAGTGTGACGTTATTACACAGCGGTGAAAACTTATTAGCCAATGAAAATTGTTTGTACATGGTTGTGATACATAAAAAAACAGCTGGAGCTGGTTTCATAAAGTGTCTGTGCATGAATTACTGTTGTGTTATATCAAGTGAGGCTTGAAAAATGTTCCGAGATAGCAATTTAAAGAAACAGAGGATTCAGCTGAAATGTTGCCCATTAACGTCATTTCCAGTAACTTCTCTCTTTAAAACTCAGAGAATAAAAAGTGTAAGTACCTAAAACATGGCAAAAAGATGGGAATGGGAGGATAAAAAGAGGGATGAAAGATACAGAGAGAGAAATACCGATAAAAGCCGTTTTAATAAGTTGTTATTCTTTGCAGTTCACAGCTGAGACATTCTGTTCTGAAACAACTTGACCTGACAAAGACTGTGTGGCATCTGTGTATTTGTGTGTGTGTGTGTGGGTGTGCGTGTGCATGTCTGTGTGTATGTGTGTGTGTGTTTGCATGTGTTGGATCCAATGTCTATGAGTTAAGGGGACAGCAGATGTAAAGCATGCGAATAGAATGGCATCTGAATCACATGACGTACATGAAGCATGACAAATGCGGGCCATGCAACACCCACCGAGCCTCACACACACATGCACACACACAACACAAACTACACGAGCAATTGTTTTGTCATGTCAGACAAAAATTACTGTATAGGACCCGAGCTCTGTCTTCCTGCAGGATAATATACACACTTAATTAAAATGTGAATGCAATGCTATTGTTTTGCCCAAGTCATAGAAGAGTCATGTTCTGTCAAATCCAGACAGAAAAAATTATTTGTTTATGGCACATTGGCAGAATTTAGAGTGCTGTTTTACTGTGACCAGCCCAAGGCACATCAGTGCGACAACCATGCTGTTAATCATTTTTATTTGTATGCCACACAATCACATGGATGCAAAGTGCTCACTAACAAATTAATAAGTGAACAATTTCTATGAAAAAGGGACCTTTGGGGGGGGGTTTTGAGGCAGAGCTTTAAGTGTTTGGTATTAAATGAGTTTAAACTGTGCTCAGGTGTCGTGTCTGTGCCAATACATGTACAAAAAAAATGTAAAAATGGAATCCTAATACAAGGTTTAGTTAATTCATCACACATGTCTGTGGCCAAGTCCAAGTGCCTTTATAAACTCTTTATATGCACAACAATAACAATGTTTAACTGTTGGTTTTCTCTCTTATTTTAAACAAAGACACCTCAAGAATTTTAACCTCATCTCATTCAGACTCTGAATCAATACTGTATGAATTTTACATCTGGAGCATCCTTTTTTTCACAACATGGCAACAACAAAGCTTAATTTAATTTGCTCTAACTCTGTTTTTGCTCCGATATGCATTTGACAGACTTCTCCTAAGCAAAGGCAGCTGAGTCATCCGCCTTAACAAATTGTGGACAAAAACTGCTCAGAGACTGAGTTTAAATAACTTAAACTCATGGTCATAACATAAGCTGTATTGTTAGCTATTAGGCAGACTGCTGTTCTGTTATGTTGAGAATCAGTTACAATGTTAATGAAATAAGCATTCAAAAATTTTAATTTGCATTTGGGAAAAATACTTGTGGAACCAGCTGCTCTTTTTAAGAGCAGCTTTAAATGGACCAAATCTTTTGCACAAGTGCAGTCAACAGAAACCTCTCAATTAAAAACACAAACTTTGCTCATAGTCACTCTGCAGGTGATACTAAATGTTACAATATTTGAAGACCCTGGCACACCAAGCGGCTGGCTCTAGTTGGCTCACAGGTTCAGGAAAACCTCCACAGCTTTTTGCTGGAGCATCCATGATTTCACCAAGTTCACTTTTTCTTATTTTTCTCATTTGTCTCTTTTTTCTTTTACAAAAACAAAAGACAGAGACCTGACAACACCAGTGCCATTTGCAGTTATTTATCAGACATGTTTTCAATTAGTGGTGGTTGACAATATGTTACAAACCTTCCAAGAATGTTGTGAGGGTTAGCAGGTTCTGCTTAATTGTGTCAGTTTGTATGCATGCATCCCTTATTCTTCAGAGACAAATGCAGACTACTTCCACCTGCTAGTTTGGGGTGTTACGGCCTACGCAGGCGCATTATGGACATGCTAGCTGACTGTAAGCCGTGTTCTTCGTGATGTGTTCAAGTGCAGCTTTTTAGCCAAAACACGAGTGAAATAATGCAACACAACAGTCAGCTTACTGCTGGTTCTCTGATGTCAATATGACCAAGGGGAAAGTTCATCAGTTTATGAATTGTACTGGAGACCTGTACTTTGCTTGTCACCACAAAAAAAAAAGAAAAATATGAAGTATAAGGGCGGGGAATAATGTTAACAGGCATTTTTGCTTCTACTGATCATGATCAAGGACAGAAAAAAGCCCCATCAGTTACTGCTGTGTAACATTCTCTTAGATTCTGTCAGTAATCTGTTTACAACTGGATTCAACTATCCATCTGTTTAACCTTCCGTCTGCAGTCCAAACAATTCCCATGGATAGTCAGGAAATTCTTTGAAAATGGCATGAAGGGAGAACCAATCTGGTACCTTTTCTCTCCATCCCCATGCAACCACACAATTTTTTAGTTTTTCTTTTATGGCTGAATAGTTGAATTCATCCTCTATGAATTCCACACAAAACAGTAATCTCATCACTTGCACAGCCAGATCAAAGATGAACAACAGCAGTGAGAACAGATGACTGTTGTTTAAAGTCTCCATTCAGCGAGCACAAACTGCATATTTGTAAACTGGCTACTTTCAGTGGCAGCTCTTACTCTCTCTCCATCCATGTGTCCTGTATTAGTACAACACACAATTTCTGACCTTTTTTTTTTTTTTTTCTCTCAAAGAGATTAACACACACTTACGGTAATAAAATCCAAATTGGAGCCAGGGTAGGAAAGTTATTACAGCAAAATTGGAGAGGGTGCATACACTAGTCCAACATTTTTACATTCTGCAGTGTTGCCAGCTAATTTTAACTAAGACCACATACAGGACTATGAGTGCCAAAGCTATGATATAATATGCAGGAGGCAGTATGAAAAATCCATTTTCTTATAAAATTAGGAAAATATAAAATGAAGAAGACTGGAGAAGGATATATGCCAACAAGTGGATGTAAAATTGATGAGATACTGCCAGCTTGCATCGGTAATTCATAGTATTCATTCTAGGTGCCTAACTTCATCAACAATACATTTTAAAAAGATATGCCTCTGACAAAATTGGAAAAAAAAATGCAGAAAGCTGTTGACAAAAAACACCTCCTCTATCTATATTTATTTTATTTGAATGTATAGGAGCAGCAGCATAGCCTGGGATGTAATTGAAAAGCTGCTTAAACCAAAATTGAGATAACTGAGATGAGGTCTGATTTAGATTAGATCTTTTTTCTCTGTAATTCTTTTCCTCAAGGAGGTGTGTACGATCTCCCATCATACCGCACGAGTCTTATCAGCTTCCATCTGAGCCTTTAATTATCAACTATCAGAATCAATGCAAGGAATGACAATCAAACTTCCAACAGTGTTCAAGAAATCCATTTCACACAGTTTTTTGTGTAGCTGTCAACACCCAAGATGTAGACTCTTTCTAATAAAAAGGAATGCTGTCATTTACCTAAGCTAAGAACTAGAAAATCTAATTAATGAAAATATTTCATAGATTTGTACCACATTAAAAAAATCCAAAGGTCAGATATTAAATCTACAAGTGAGAAAGGAGCAGTTCAGCTTCTAGTGTATGAAAATGTGAGTGTATCTCAGTTAAGCAAACCAGGTTATTTTTAAAAAAAGATGTATTTAGTATTGGCCAAAATGACAGAAAATGTCATATATAGGGAGATTAGACTCCATTAGGTTTAAAATGGTCTTAAAAAAAGCACTGTACTTTACACATAATTTAATATTTTTTGTTAGGGACCATTCACAAAATTAGTCTCAAAGAGAAGAACAATTCTGTCCACCAGTTTTGGCCACTAGCTTATTTAATCTGCAGTCCATATATTGTGTTAAGATTATCTCGACTCATTCTAAACCCTTCCAACCTACTTTGAGTTAGGTAGGCTTGAGAATTATAAAGCATGATAAAATTTGAACACTTATTTATGAAGTTTATTGGGCCATACCTTGGATACAACCCCAATGTCCTTCCAAACTTCATCATTTCTTTAAGATATCCTTTTGAAAAGGCTGCTTTGGATCAAATAAATATGCTGCTACTCAACCTCATAAATAAGTCTATTGGAATCCATGTAGACCAATGATGAAGGTAAAAAACAAACATCAAGGATATTAGCAATAATTCTCACTAATTCTAAAAAGCTTAGAGATGAAGGAATGTGTGCATGACCATGGGGAATGAAGCAGGTTTGGACACCTTAATTCAGAAAAAAATGAAACAATCCAGTCTTAGTTTGCAGTGGAAAATCCACACAAACTTATCAACTGACACTTATTTCAGTTTATCTGAGGTCTAAAGCCTTTTAGCATCTTTCAGCCCATTGCTTTTTCTTTGTAGTGAACAACTAGCTTTTTGGTTCACTCCTACTACTACCAATCCTTCAGCTAAAAAGCCTCAATAAGGCTGCTGTACACAACTTGCAAAGCACCAAACAGTGGACAGATCAAATTAGCATCTACCTTCTGAACATAACGAGACATTTCACTAACACGAAGAAAAAGAAAGACAGGTATTTATTTTAAAGGTGGAGGCCAAAACAGAGCTAATATGAGAGTTGATATTGGGCACAA
>JAUZTA010044823.1:0-13988 GCA_034780835.1 Ctenochaetus striatus
GTGAGCAAGAAAAGGGGATTAACATCTGAACAACTGAAAAAAAACACATTTTTTCTGCATTAAAATGCCACAAAAATCCCTCTGCATAGTGTCATGTCATTAAAGTTTCTTCAACTTTCAGCAGTCCAAGTCAAATGCACATTAAGAACCTTAAAGAACCTGTGAATCTGTGTTTGATAAATAAAATTAAGGACCACAAATGATCCGTGTTCATGAGTTAGTTGTCATGTGATGCTCTGTAACCAGCAGCAACCGCAGCAAGTGTGATTGAATTTTCATCTGGAGAATCTGGAGGCTTCAATCTGACGGCCGGGCCAGCTGATTGCTGTCAGTACCAGTGTGAAAAAAAACACACACACAATGAAACGAATAAATGGAAAAGGAAAAGCGACTCGGAGCTGTGCACCATCAGCCCCCCGCCTGCCTTCACCCTGATGGGACGAACCTGCCGTCACACATGTGGCTGAACGGTGTGAAGAAAAGATGGAATAAGCTTGAGAAAGAGAGGACGAGAAGGGAGAGAAGGTGGAAATGAGAGGAAGTGCAATAAGATTTAAAAAAATGCTGCACAGATGATATTAAAGAGCAAACAAGCCCTTAAGGTTTTGCAGCTGAGCTCATTTACTCTCATTTTACATCTTTTGGCTGTTTTCAATGTAAAAAAAGCTAATGAGGGTTTTCATAAAGAAACTTCATCACCCTTAAAGAAAACAAAGCTGCTCACACGAGTTCGATCAGGGATCTGTTCTGTTCAAATGCTGCATCAGCTGTGAGCTAGCAAACAGTAAGCAGTCAACAAAGAGACTAATTACACTGTTTGTAGTCTGATTACACTTTTTTTCGACTGTAATCTGTGTTACTTAATCTTTTGATTCAGAATTTCAGTAAATGAAATTAACAGATTGAAAGCTGAGAGGAAAACAGGGAGACGTCCTTCCATCATGGTCAGAGTTCATCAGGTTCATTGGATTACAAAGAGAGAGAAAATAATCGACTTTCCTTTTGACTTTGGCAAAAAATTCACTGACTCTCTTATTCTTTTTGCTAGATTTTGTCATTCACTGTAATAAAAAAAAACTAAAAGAAACTTGGTTTGCAAATAGTAGATGGTGGATGCTTTTTTTTTTTTTTTTTTAAACCAAACTGCATCATCTTGCTGTTTGCTGTTTTATTTAAATCTTTACACTGAACCAGATTTCAAAAGTCACATTTTCTACTAAATAAAATAATGGAAAAACAAACTGGGGGGGATTTTATGGTTAAATTTGAACGTGAACGCACTTCAAACACACTTCAAAACACTTATTCAGTTAAGAGAAACATTATCGTCAGACCATCTGCAGTCCAGTGACTTTGAACTTTTGCATATCTGCATAAACTGCAGTTACATTACAGCGACATTGTGCTGTAAATGTTTCTCCTCTCAGGCTTTAATGTGTGCTGACATTTAGGAGGAAATACAACAATTCTGTCGTCTCGTCTCCCTTTGTTTTGTCTAAACAGGTGTCACTTTGCACATCAATTTCTCTCTCAAAGTGACATGATGTGTTTGAACTAAAAGAGCAATCGTGATCATAAAACATTTCACTGCTGGACGAGAGATTAAAGCTGCATGTATCATCTTCTGAATGAGTTTTTTATATCTAATACACACTTTAATGATAGAATTTGATCACATGAAATCCAAGAAGGAGGATATATTTGAGTAGTCATCATTATGATGTGTTCACTGTGCTGTTTTTACAACCACAACACAAACACTTATTGTGGCTGCAGTGATTTAATAGGTGGCGCTGCGCTGCTGTCAGATTAAAGCTGTTGATGATCGAGGGCACTCACAGCACAACACAAGAGGGACGGATCGTCTGTTTTCTGCGTCTCGTACATGTTCATGTGATCCAAAAATAGATCCCACTGATCTGCCGGCCGATTCACATCAGCTTGAACATCCTGCTGCAGAAACACTGTGAGCTTCTTCAGAGTTCATCTCATTATTTGTGCACAGTTGTGTCTGTATTCATACTTAATAAACCATACACTTTCTACACTCTAGTGTGTATTGTTCTTTAAGTTTTTTTATGCAAATATTAAACATAATATTGTGACTGCAGCTGCCCTGCCAGAGTTGAGTGATTTATTGATTCATTGTTTCGCATGAAAGCACTGTGACTACGCACATAAAGGTCTCACCAAACCACTATTGTTCCCAGTTTCCATCTTATCAAACAACACTGAGTGCTGCTCTATTTATTCCAAGAGCCGCGGCTTGTTAATCACAAGCATTGATCTTGCAGTGCTCAAGGCAGGGAGGTGAATAATTGAGTGCCTTGATCTTTGTTTACAACAGAGGAGTCGGAGCGAATGAGTCTGCAGGGGACGAGCGAGCTTCATTTGCGTCATGCGAGTTCGCACGCGGACACAACACGATGCACAATAATGTATGCACGGGAAGATTATAAACAAACGCGTGGATTCTTGCAAAAACACACCAGCGGGGATGAAGGCAAACAAGGCAGCATGAACACAAGTATTAAACGTGTAGGCAGACAATGCATGCCTCCACACACACACAGACACACACACACACACTCACACACATCGCCCCGGAGGCAATAGTAAATAAAGATAAAGCCTGAAAACGGAACTTTTCCGTGTTTACTTGTTATCTTGAGTTTAGCCAGAAGCCGAATGAATTGAGTCAGTTTGACCTTCATCAAGCCGCCACATGAATGAATAAGTTAAACAAACACTGCAGATTATGTTCAAGGTCAACTCTTTCAAATGAGTGTTTCATGTGAATTTGATTGTCAGGATGTCGTTTCTCAGTCCAGGGGGACTGGTGTCATTCAGTGTTTATTAATGTGAAAATACAGCAACTTTTCCTCCAGGCTCCTCCATCACAGACTGTGGCGTCTCCAGTCTGTCTGATGACACTCTGTTATAAACCATCTGTATGAGAGATTCCACAGCATCAGTTTGAACAGTTTACATCTTGTACTTGTGAAGAGAAAACTGAACGGCTTGTTCAAGTTTGTGACGTCCGTGAACAGAATTGAGGTGCAAGACAGTTCATTTTAAAGCTGAGCGTTTTCTCAGGAAAAGTTCAGCTCTGTTCTTCTAAACTGCAGAAACATTGCCTGGAAGTGCAGGAGACCAAGAGAAAAGTAATAACATTCATCATGAAACAGATTCTGGAGAGCAGCGAACACCTCAGACTGATGTAACGGCGCAGCAGTACGAGAGATTAGATTTTCCCCTTTACATCTCCTCGAACTGAGGCTGACCTCTGATGTTTGACTACGAGGACTTCAATTTCAGAGAGTTCACGAGAGGTCGCTGAGGTTTCACAGGGGTCAGTCGGGTCATTCGAACCGTGCTGGTAGTTTTAAGCAGGATGTTGCACTCTGTGAAATCTGCCAGCTCACTGCTGCTTGAAAGAGTTTTGCTGGTGTTTTATCACATCAGTCCTCATCTGCACTTCACAAAGCGAAAAAACAGGCCAAACTTCCATTTAGATTTTTTTATGCAAAGCGTGCACAGACATTATTCATAAAGTTCCACAATTTCTCGAGGCAAACTTGAAATTACAAACAGCTTGAGATTAAGAGACAAGTTTTGATGAATGAAAACAAAACAGGTGCTGTTTCCAGTCCAGTTTTTTGCTACGAGACACAATCTGCCAAATGAGTTACTGAAGGTCTTTATCAGCTAAAATTCATCATTAAACTTTGAACTGTTTTCATCTTTTCTGCACGTCACACAGTTTTGCTGCTTATTTAGACTGCATCGAACAAATCTTGGATAGACAATATTTTCAATTGTTTTGTTATAATTTTACTAAAAAGACAGAAAAGACAGACATTAAACCTGATACAAACTTTTTTTCTTAATTAAAACTCTGTTATTGTTAAATTGAACACTGCAGTTTAGCAAACGCACATGTATGATACCTGCAAACTAGAAACAGCTGCGGACCTTAAAATATCCAGAGCCTTCAAACACTGTTAGATGACAGGAACAAAAATACTTTGAATAAAAAAGAAGAAAAAGGAAGATTTAAAAAGAAAAGGAAGGATTTCCCTTTGCATTCAGTCTAAACATGCATCTTGAATTCTCTGCCTGTAAACAAACTGTGTCGAATATAACTGATGAAGTTGCAAACCTGGAGACAGACTCTCAAAGGTCAGTGTTTCCTGTGAAATCAGTCTGCATTGAGGGTTTGATGAGCTCCAGATCCACCTGAGAGGTCAAATTTGACAGAATGATTTGTAAGAAAATTATAAATAAATCAGAGCCAATTTCTCGTCTCACAAGGAGAAATGCACCATGTTGATTTAATAATAATAATAAAATAACAGATGATAAGTTAAACTTTGACGTGCAAATACTGCAAATGTTTTTTATTTAGCTGCTGTGTGAGTGTGTCTGGGAGAAATGTTTCTTTAACTTTGCCAGGCTTTAATCAATCTGCCTCCAGAGCTCCATTTTAACCTCCTAATCATTTTCTCCCTGTTGCTTCCCCCTCTTGTCTCGTATTTAGTTGTTTTAAGTTTTTTCAGTTTAGTTTTTACTCCCAAAAGGAGCCACAACTGACTGCGAACACACACACTCACAACTTGGTGTTTTGCAGCATGCAGGTTGTCAAATGGTGGCGCTGTCGCAAACATATGGACCAACGTGCTCCACCTACTGGAAAGTAATGCAATGACGGTTGAGCTTTGTACTCGTATAAACGGGCAGGGCCCTATCGTACACTTTGCACTGTGCGCCAGTGGCGCATTGGGCGGGGAAAGTTTCAAATGAATTCAGGGGAGTTTCCAGTTCAACCTTTGCCACCTTGTTCCAGGAACAGCAGAGGAATCCAACTCTGCCACGCCCAATGCACCAATGGCGCTCAGCGGGTAGTCCAATCAGCTGTGTAGAATCATCTCATCAACTCATAGGTGTTTCATGGGTGTTTCTCTGGCCAAAAATGAATGAACCAATCGGAGAATCCCCTCTCATTCCCTTTAAAGACTGGTTCCACCGTGTGGTGCAGGCATAAATGAAAGGGATATGTGCGTCTTAGCCAAATGCGAGATACACACACTCCCATACACACGCTGTTTACCTCAAACTTAGTATTTTGTGATCAGAAATATCTTCAAAGTACACTTTACTAACCTCACTGAATACGCCCAAAGCACACTTAAATATTTTACACTGCTGAGAGGCAAAAACAGAAAAGAACAGTGTGTGTGATTGTGAAGAAGTGTGTGTGCACGTTGGCCAACTGCGTCATATCTTACAGTCCAGGCTGTTTTACGTCTGTGCCCCCGTTCAGACCAAGTTCTGGCTGGTCTAAACTCCTGGCGCATTTGACCTCATTGTGCCGGGTGCAAGAAAGTAAACATGCCAGGACACGTCTCCATTCCGCCTTCATTGTCAGACCTCCCGCCCCTCGACACACAGACCCGGTGCAAGTGGATTTGCTATCTTACACTTGTGGCAAACATGACATTTGCGCTGGGTGTGAGATAGCAATGACACCTGCGCCACTGGTGCCCCGTGTTTGCGCTGGGTGTACAATAGGGCCCGCAGTGTCACAACCAACAGGCAGAGAAAGCAAAAGCTCTTGTAGTTTTTCTGGATTCCGAACTGAGTCAAAATGTCTCAAACGCAGACGTAATCTTCGGACAAAAAACATTTCCCAAAACAACACACACTTTCCCCTCGTTTTCACAGATTTCCACAGATTCAGCTTTTGTTGAACTTTTTTTATGAAAAGTTGCTCACAAATCCCGTCACATGTCCAGGCTCGATGCAGCATGTGCTCCCTCTGAAAGCACGCTGGCATCCGGTATCACCAACTAGAGTCATCGCAGCTGGAAACCAGTTAACACAAGTCTCCAGGCTTCGTCTGC
Source organism: Ctenochaetus striatus (assembly GCA_034780835.1). Lineage (NCBI taxonomy): Eukaryota > Metazoa > Chordata > Actinopteri > Acanthuriformes > Acanthuridae > Ctenochaetus > Ctenochaetus striatus. The sequence continues at coordinate 5,904 of JAUZTA010044823.1, forward strand.
ACACACACAGGCGTTAATGAGGTCACAAACACACACACACAGACACACAAAGAGTGAGCGAGAAAGATGAAAACCTCTCGCAGACACAGAGGGCATGAAATCATCAACATGGCTACAGTCAACATCATTGTTTGCTTGTGTGAAACACAGAAGGAGAATTATTGAGAATCAGGGAAGAAACGGAAGATTTGATGAAGAACAGACTTCATTCTACTTTAAAACAAACTGCAAAAGAATCAAAGAGTCGAGCTTTAAATAATTGCAAGTCAAAACATAGTTTTTTATTCTATATTGAGCTCAGTATTGTTATAACACTATATTAGAGCATATTATGTGCACTGCAGCAGTGTGTTTCTTGGTAGTTGTTTGCTGTTTCTTTTCTTGTTGTACATCGATGCCCCTCGGTCAGCCGCCACACGTCTGGACTGCAAACAGGAAGTGATAAAAGTTGATTACAAAACCAAAAAAAAAAAACACCCCACGGCGACAGGTTGCTCATCCCCAACCTCTTGATCTTGTCAGCAGAAACTACTCCACGAGCCACCGAATATCTGCAGCAAGCTCAGGTTTGATTTAAAATCGAGAACATAAAGGTGACACCTGCTTTTTTAAGATAACTGACAGTAAGAAATAAAATCAAAAGTGGTTGGTGAAGCGCTGAAGGTAACAAGGTTTAAAGTTCGGAGCAAACGGGGAAAGTTTATTAACAAAGTTTGTATTTTTCTTCATTATTTAAAGATAAGAAGTAAAATTACACATTGTTAATACAAGATAGGTTAATGTGACGATCATTATGGAGCTATATTAGTGAAAGAAAAGGAGAAACCAGATAATTGCTTGGAGACACAGACCTCAAATGACCTTTTTTTTCCTGACATCCCCCCACAACTCGTTTTTCTCAAAGCGACTAATGGCTTCCTCACAGGAGACACTCTGCCCCCCAACCACAGATTTATTAAAGCTACGTTCGCATGTATTATTCCCACTGTTATCGGCTGGGAGCATATTGAGCCGTGACAGCTTATTAAAAAAAAAGGAGAGGCTGGCTTTTTGTTCACGGCCGGAGCTCATTCATCAACAGGATATTGATCACAGTACAAAGCCCTGTGACATGTTTACCATCAGTGTCGGCCCAGAGGGGTCCAGGTGGAAGACACACACACTGCAGCCTCGCCAAAATAAAACAAAAAGCAAAGAACGAAGCAAATAGGGAAAAGGACAGAATGAAAGAGACAATCTGGAGTCTCATTACCACTTTTCAGAGCCTTTAAATCAAGTAAATCAAGTGCTCTGACTTTAAAAAACTGAGCATCAAACTGTGGAAGTGACACAATGAGAGAGAAATTTGTAAAAATGCTTCGAGCTCTTTTTGTGTGCAGTGATTACAGCTAATTGTTTCATTAATCATCAGCTTTGAACAACAAAAAACTGCCAATTGTAAAAAATGAATGTTGAAATCACCACTGAGAAACACGTTCGTGCTTCAGAATGTTCCAGGCAAATATGCAGAATTAATATTCAGCCCACAGCACTTTTTTTTAATGACTTAATGAAACAATGCGACACAGTTTTAGAACAATTCTCAACTAATTTTAAGATTTAACAACAGCTTCATTAGAAAACAGAGCAGAAGCTCCTTCAGTACATGATATTTTAGGATTCATATCACGTCTCTGTTGTGGGTTCTTAGCAGTTTGGTCGACCTTTCCACCAAATAACAAGCCAAGAAAAGGCTAAACAAGTGATGATTAACATCTCTATAATAAGACCCATGTGAAGTGAACTGATGTTGCAAAGTTCCTGGCACAGTTCAACCTGATTATTAGATGTTTAATCAGCCAGAAAACTGAAAATAACTGAGAATATTTTGCAAGTAAAACCAGTCGGTCGAGGTGAGACGCAGATTATGCTGAAGAAAGGAAATAAAATGTCCTCTGTTTGTATGAAACTGCATGTAAACTGTGATGTTCAGCTTCACTGTCAGACACTTCGTGCTGCTTCTGAGCTGCAACTTTAGGTGTCACAAGTACAACATACATGGCTTTATGTCCCATGCAGTGAGGATGAGGAGGATGGATAATAACTCTTGAGCAGAGATCAACACAGTGCTTCAATGTGATGTTGCCTTCTTTGATTAAAAAGGGAGAAGCTTGTTATTTTTACCTCCTCTTCAGCGGAGCAGATGAAAGTTTCCCCTCTGATCCTCGTTGGAAGCCCAGCGATCACTCTGCCGTCAGTAAGTGAGGCTTTGATCGATGCCGGTTTAGTGTCAAACCTTCGGCCCACCTTGGGCTCACAGCGGCTGCTCGTCCATCAACCGAAAATCGATTGTAGGTCAATTAGCTCAGAGACCTGTGTGTATGAATGGAGGAGGGGGGCACATTGAAGGCAGCACATTAATGAATTGATCTGGAATTAAAAAGGCTCGAATCCATCAGAGGTTTGCTTGTTGTGTCGACTCAGTGCAGCTTATTGGGGCTTTGGAGCAGTTTTAAGTTTGTTTATCAGTACAAACATCTGAGCCTGACCTTGATGCTTGTGTAAATAAAGTTTTTTTTTAATGTAAGGGACGTGCACACTCGTGGGGTTTTGTCGATTTTTAATGTCTGTAAGCCGTCAGACTGATGGATGGGGAGTTTGCATCCTTTTATTTTAAAATAACCACAATCTTTTCCATTAACCTCAATGTTATAATGCTTTAAATTTCGGTCCTCATTGATTCAGTGACATCCATGGTTATCATGGCTACAACAAATAGGGGTTGATACTAAAACTAAGATGCCTTTAGGAGCCATTTTGTTAGAAATACAAGAGTAACTGCTGTCTAAAGAGCAATAAGATAAAAAAACAAGCAGAGGAGTCAGTCCAAAATAATCCCCACTGCTGCTACAAATACAAGATATTATGAAGAGATAATTACTGAATGTAAATACAATTAAGTTAAGAAATGATGACAGAAATAAATAAAATTTTTAATTAAAAATTCACACATGCAGTTTCTGAACAAAATCACTGAAATTTTGTCAACGTGATGTTTTTTCAGGATTTTCTCGTTTTTAGTCACGTAGGAGGACGCTGCATTCACTTACATTCAGTCCCTGGAGACTTCCGCTTATCTAAAGCAACCATAACATGTCTGAACTCCAACCTTCATCCTCGGGATGCGGCCCATTTCTCCTCTAACCTCACCTGAACAAAAACTACGACCAGACAGGTGAATCTGAGACAGAGGGCAGGATGATGGTGCTGGGGTGATAAACTGAGCCAGGGACAGTGTGTGTGTGTGTGAGGAGCTAAGCAGAGGGATGAACAGGGGTAACGGCTGAGGAATGAAAACTGGAGGAGCAGCTGCTGAAAGGGGAGGCAGACGAGGCGGAAAGTCTGCAGACAGATGCTGGATGTCAGGCTGAGGTTGACTGAAGTTTCAGCCACAACAATCAGAGACCAGACGAGCGACCGACTGCACGAACAGAGTCCAGAATCTGGGAGAGCATCTCAACCAGAGGATTAACGGCAGGGCTGATCATGATGAGCAGCAGCTGGTGCCTGACTCTCACACACCTGTATCCACTCCTGCAATTAGACACACACACATTCAGGGAGGAGGAGGAGGGAGGGAGAGACTGACTGCAAGCACAGAATACTCTGGGCCAAAAAAAGGAGAGGAGATAAAGGCGCATGAGGATTCCTTGCAGCAGCATCGTATGACGTGATGCACAATTTGTCTGCTCACAGGAACAAACAGTCAGGATGATGCATAACACATTCACAGCTTGTAGCTTTAAAACACAATTAAATCAACATGTCAGTGTGTTCACTGAATTATGTGGCTGTTATCTGCATAAACGCAATCAGCACAGTCATCACAACATGAAAATCTTTAGAAAATGGTACGAGAATGAACTTAAGAGTGATAAATGCACAGTCAGATTAGTGGCCATGTTATGTTTGTCTTGCATACATTTAATATTTATGCCAACCTGAGAATGTTTGACACAACAGCAGATCGAAATCTCATCATGCATCTGGTACAGAAGCTGCAGTTTGCAGTGCAGTTCATCCACAAAGCAGCAGAGTGAAACCATCTGATGGGATCAAAGGTTTTAGATCATATCATCACTTCTTTCTTTCCTCTGCATGGATAACATTCTCACACTCTTTCTCTCTCCTCTCTTTCTCTGCTGGATGTGATGAAGTTTTCTGGTACTTTTGCTGAATCAGCCGAGAGAAGTCGACTCAATCCTGCAGGATTTATGTTTACAGTCAGTTATTCCTCATTACTGATTCCATCTGAAGCACCACAGTGCCGGCAAGGAATGCTGAGAGCCGATGTAAGAAAATAAAACCAGCTTCTTCCAAGACGTTTTGTCTCAGCAGCCCACAGTTAGCAGTCAAACACATGAAGCCTCGTCACTCCCAGTGTTTCATGCAGCTGCTCTCTTTCTGCTGCTCATACCGACACTGAGCTCCTCCACCACTGGATGTCACTTTTTGAATCTGCAAGGGTGCATTTACTGCACAAGTAGGAAGCTACGATACAAAATAGTCTACAATAGCCTAGAATCTAGGAGAAAAATTTTAGCACTCCTTCGAATGGATTATTTCAATAAACACAAAATAACTCAACCGACTCGTTGGCTGCTTGAGTCATAGAGCACAGGAACGGAGCCGCCATTAAAATCATGAGAAAAATGCAGGAGGGACCTGAAGGGGGAAACAGGCCGGTTGCTGCTTTTGTTCTCTTGTTTTGTGGTGAAGAAAAAGTGATAAATCACCAGAAACATTGTGCCTTTTGTCTTGTGTTTAATGCCAAACCTTCAAAAAGGCACATTTCTAACTTGTGAAAGTGAATGTTTCATATATTTATCATATTATTTTCCAGACATTTTGCATTGGAAACATATTTTTCAAGTTCTAGAGAGAGAAATGTTTCCATGATGATGCGTTCAAGTGGTTCGGTGGCAGTAGGACAACAACAGACACATGACAGTCATTGCTCTTGAAATCTTAAAACAACAGTTTGAGGCTTTTTGCTGATGATTTTGGTTTGACAAAGTAGATAAAGTGACTCGTTTCTTTCAAATCATGCACATGAGTTAAATGACGCAGCTTTAAAACTGGTTTTATTGGCCCTGACAATCATTGAAATACTTTACACGTCTCCATGCTTAGTAAATTAATTCAAAGATTTAAAGTTGTATTTGATCCGATTGTGTCCTTCAGTGAAAATAACACAGATTTCACAACTTTATTTGACTCTAAATTAAACCCTGCAGATCAAAACATTAACCCTGATGGATTCAACAATATCTGAGGAGAGCAGAGCAGAATCTGCTTCTTTCCACTTTAACTTAACGGCAGCTTCTGTCTGATTTTTTATCATTTTTTTTACTTTTTATGAACTCAAGCTGTGTGAAACTCCTATAATGAGAAGCCTTAGATTTTCACCCTGAGAGGATTCAGAGACGCCACTTCTGATTTTCACTCATCTTTTGAGTTCTTCAGAAAGCTTTCATCATGCAGTTGGTATCAACTTCCTCTGATAGATTTTGTAGTGTGTGAGAGGACAGACAGAAGATGTTTCTCGTGTATCAAGGGAACTAAATATATTTGCACAAACTTGTGTCATTTTGTCACATCATTTTCAAGGTCCCACAGATTTATTATATAACAACAGTGAACTCTGAAAACTAAAGATAATTAATGATAAAAATTTAACACTGGGAATCAAACCAGCATCTAAAGTATCGACTCAGCCTTGAACCTTGAGGTCGTTGATGACAGAAACAAATAAAGGATAAAACAAAGGAAAGAGGCGTGGAGAAAGTTAATCCACCTTTGTTTGCTAGATTGTTTAACTATTTTACCAAAAGCCAACAATCAGTCTTAAAGAATTAGACCGAGATGAAAGTAGCAGTGAGATTATTGGATCAGCAGTACCAGATGTTACCAGAGGGGGCAGTGATGTCAAAGCTTTTGCAGGATCACTGGTCAGTTTTGGCAGAGTGAAGCTCCCGCTGATTGAAACACTTGCAAGGCAAAAAAAACCCCATCTCATAAGCAAAATATCAATGAATGAATAAATTAAATAAGAACAACAAAGTTATTATTATTATTGAGTTGACTGTCAGTTGCTTGATGAAGCACTAAGTTTTCTGGCAGAAACTGCTGAGACAGCAAAGCTTAATGTTTTCATCTTGTTTATTCCACTGTGTGTGTGCATGATGCAAAGGTGAGTCACAGTTTGTGTTGGAAAGGCAGCAGGAAATGCTTTATGTCGTTATTTAGCCGATTTTTTCCAGTTTTTCAGATAATGCTGAGTTTGCGATGTTCAGTGACTCAGACTCTATTAACCTCAAACTTTCTGCATCGTCACTCAAAGAGCTGAGCTGCTTGTGCATCTTAGATGTGAAACTCGTCTCCATTTAGGCCACCAAATGATCCTCAGCAATCAGCAGATATTTTGTAGAAATTTTTAATGAAGCTTCTCTTCTTCTTAAGTGTCTGCTGCTCGAGAGGAACATCTGAGAACTTTGGAGAAGTTCACTCTTTCACAGACTCGGTGGGTCAGCTGGGCACCATTGTGATAAAATCGTTAAGATCTGCACTCGCCCCTGGTGTTAATTACTGGCCTTTGATTGGTTACCTTGATGACAATCTCGTTGGTGTGTGGGGGAGGAGAAGCTAATGAAGGAAGTTGGACACAAAAGGAACATTAACGAGCGAGATTTATTCTGCAAACAGACATCGAGAAGCTGTGGACCTGAATACATTTTACGTAGAGCAGTTAAATGAAATTGAGCAGAATGTTTGCATGATCATAAAAACGATTCATATCAGCCCTGTTATGTAAAAACATTTACGATACACGAGGCGCAAGTGAAACAGACCCACTTTGTCGATGTGCTGAAACTCAAAGCAGCGTCTGTTAAAGAACATCATCGGTTCACATACCTAAAACGACACAATAAGGACCCTCTGTGTGAGAGGATCAGCGACGGAGCCAAACCTCAAAACAATAAAACCTCCTCCAAACAAAGAGATTTTGGACATGAGAGACCACTTCCACATCCAGGATTGTCGGCCAGAGGGGAGGGTTTGTTTGCAGCAGTGGACGGGGGCGGAGGCGACAGACAGACAGACAGATGGACGGTGATGGTGTGAGATAATTGTTTGCGTGGGACGAATCTGGACTGTCGTGTTCGGACAATAAAACCAAGCTGCAGTCCCACATTCGGACCCTTTTGTTTGCAACAAAAATCCCTTTAGAGCAGCTTTAAATCAATAAAAATGATTTAAAAAAGGAGGTCGATACCACAAAGCACAATATATAACTCAACGCTAATTATTCCCATTTTTTATTCTGTTTTTAAAATGTAAAAGAGTCACGTTACATAAGACTCTTTCACACTCAAAGCTGCTGAGATGCTGTTATTTAAAGACACAGTGAACAGCAGGAGACAGAACTCTGCATGCAGTTTTTTCCTCCTATGTGTTGCACTTTTTCCAGGGAGTCATCTCTGAATAATTTAACACTCACGAGTTGCCAAAATTGCATAAGACATAAGTGCAATAAGCAGAGGCAAAAATATAACGCTCACCAAGAAAGTAAAGAGCAAAATGAGGATCATGTTTCAGCTGAGAGAGACGCTGCCACGAGGTTTACTCACTGTTGGAAATGGAGAATCTTCTTTCTCTATTCGTCAATAAAATAAAGAAAAAGATCAAAATCGATGCTGATTTCTGTTAGAACAACACCAGCGTGGACTCAGAGCCAAAATCCATTTGGTGGCTTTTTGAGGTCACCTTTTCTGTCAGCTGAGACACTGGACATCAGAAGCATCTGCACAGTTTATTTTCTCTCAGAAAGCGGCTGCAGGAGATCTCGACCAGCTGTCTGAACTTTGCGTCTGATCTTTTGACAGCAGTCTTTTCAACAAAATCTGACTTTGAAGCTGCTCAGACGACCGTGTGACGAGCAAGAAGCCAAACTGAGTAAAATGGTTTTTGGTTCTGGCGGTTTATTAAGTGTTGGGACCCCCCCCCCCCCCCAACTTCAAACAACAAAGGATCCAACAGAAATCC
>JAUZTA010044919.1:0-13914 GCA_034780835.1 Ctenochaetus striatus
TCCTGCAGCCCTACTTGAATCTTGTGTTCCTTCAGTGAGAAACTCTTGTTTTTGTTGCTTGCCCAAGTTTGAATCTGCAAAACCCAGTTGCTGAAATGTTCTGGAGAGAAAGACCCAAAACATATTACAGTCAGGTGTATCTGTTTCAAATGAGTTGGAATGTTTGATGTAGCAGCTACCAGGGAACACTGCGACACATTGTTGGTGCAGTTTAGCAATAATTAACAGGATTATGGTAATGATATTAAATATGTGATCCAACTGACATTTGAGGCTCTTACAAGGACAAAATACCATCAAGAGGGTACTACCCAACCTGTGAAGGCAGTTGATAATGTCTTCTGTGAGTCTGAAAGGAAAAACAATAAACAAGATCCAAGATAACTCCGATGACATCATCAGGGTTATCTTGTACTGGGCTAGGAGAGGACAACATACAATAATAGAAAACTTGTTAAAAAACTGGGGCAAGGAGTTTAAAAGACAAAAGGCATTTTCTAGGCAGGGAGGGGTCAGCAAATAGAGCAGTCAGACTACATCATTGCTACTCCAAATTTAATTTTACTCCGAAGTTAATCTATTGTTTTCCTCAATTTATTGTTCGGACAATAAAAGTATCAAAAAAAGTATGGAAATGCCCATTACTAGTCCTTAAGGCCTATTATTATGTATTCCAACTAATGTTTTTTCTCCCAGACCAAATATTTTCAATTTTAATAACCCTAAGACTAAGAAATCCAGCAGATATTCAGATTTGAGAAGATGGAGCCTTTTCTGTTGGAAAAGTGGTCTAAATGCCCTGGAACATCTAGTTTTCAGACATTACTGTGTTAAACATGTTCAGTAGCACACCCCAATGTCCTTTTTGTGGAAGGAATTGGCTTTTTGCTGATATTCAGAAACAAAAAGAAGTTGTCCTTAAACTGTTGTCCTTATAAGCAGAAAAAAAAACCCATACAACTTACAAGTTTTTTTCCACTGAAGTAAGACCAGCTTATTTGCCTTGTTAGCTCATTGTAAACACATAATTTATAGTTGACAGAAACAAAATGAAACTCACCAACCGTCTTGGTTTTGTTGATAGGCTTTCCAAATCTTGCTTTTCGTGTGATTAACCCTTAGTTTGCTGAGTTAATTATGAAATCTTCTAAAATATTCTTCTTTCTGCCCAGAATGAAGATAAAATTTTCTTAGTCAGTGTCTTGCTCTTGCCCGCTTTAACTATTTGCTACGTTGCCCCCATGAATTTGCGCTGTGGTTTAAGACACTTGTCTGTGTTATCCGTAAGCTCCCAGTAAATTCACAGAAATACAGACAAAATAAAAGCGGCATATGGACAGAGGGCTCCTCTTGTATAGGTATGTGTATGTAGTGCTGAGCATAACTGGTCCTGAAGGCAATAGTAGAGCTCAGAATTTAGGTTTAAACTTCTAGGATAAAAATCTCATTCAAATCTCACTCAGTCTTCAGAGGCAGACTGTGAAATTAGCAAGAGAAAATAACAAAAATCTCCGCTTTAAAAAGAGAATGGACTCAGTCAGACGCCAGTTTATGAGCCCAATCCTGAAAGAACTTTGGAAATTTAAAATTAAGCCCATGAAATACAATCAGAATTGTGCTTCAGCAACAACCTTTTTTTTAATCTGTTTTTAAAGGAAATGGTAAGTACTGGTTAAGGGAAACTCTTGCATATAGAAAATGATATGTTCGTGCTAAGCTGTAGGCTGTAATTAAACACTGACAGAGACATGTTAAACACACCTAATAGATACAAGCTGCATAAGAAAATGCCCTGTACCAAATAAACTTGTGGTGGTTTCATACAGTTGATTGTTTGGTGGGCTGTGTTAGCAATAATGCCCAAGCCCGACACAATACCTCAGGCCAAAATAGTTAAGTGTCCTGACTTATATTGAATAACAATACTCTAAATCAGAATGACCTCACCATCTTTAAGATTATATATTAAGACATTGGACAGACGGCTTCAATATGCTTGGTAATGGTGTGTATATATGTGTGTGAGTGTATGCGTAAGATGACATGATCATTCTGGGGGCTGATGACCTGCTATCTCAAAGCTTGTGATGGTGTGTCAGAATTGCTGGTGTCCTCCTTACATATTTTATGTGATTAGTGTGTAGAGGATGTTCAGCTGCTCAGATAAGAATTATAAAGCTAGAGATACTGTGACTTCTGACCAGTAAACACCGAGTCGAATGATATCCACTGATTTTAATGTCTTAATAGTTGTTTTCTTGTTTCCTTTTTTTACACTTCGAAGCTGTTAAACATTCAATTCCATGTTTCATCTTCGACTTGGCTGTGCCAGAAGCTTTATTACAGCTGTGCTCAGGACAGAACTGTTCAAGGTTATTTTTTCTGACTGCAGGACTTATGGTTTATGATCAGGAAAGTATTCATATTCATGCAATGACTGCAGACTTCTTGAAAAAGGAAATAGGGAAGTGAGAGAGTAGGAAAGAGAAGCATGAAAACGAAATAATATATGAGTGCATATTTCGCCCTGTGTTTGTGTGTTTTTGTGTTTCGGTCATCTGTCTTGCTGTGACACGGGGTAATTTGTAACCCTGTGTTATTTGCTGTGCTGTGGTAATTAGGCTTTATGTTGCCGCCGCCGTCTCCGTTTGATGTGAGCCCCCTTGCAGTCGTAGTGGAAATTTTCCTTTACATTCCTTATCCTTTCTTTTACTATCACTCCATTGTGTCCTGTGGGTAAAGTCTTTTTTTTATTTTTACAAGACAGGTCAACAACTCCTTGACTCCTGCTTTGATGTGAGGAGAAAGGGCTGCTTGCATAATGTTTGTTCAGAGCTGAAGTTGTGAATAGGCTGCTTTTGGTGCAGATAAGCATCAAAAGTCTGTAACAGTTTTCCTTTGTCAGTTACAAAAGATCAAGCTATTCCAAGTTTTTTTTTTTCTTTGTCAAAATGACCTAAGCACCTCTATTCTTTGATGATGGATTTCTCAGTCAGGACTCGTTGTGTGAAGTGTGAAGGGACCTTAAGATCTAAATACAAACATTTCCACAAAAGCATTAGGTCTTTAAATGAGGAACTGTTTGTATTAAGTAAATATGGCCAACACTCCACAAGACAGAAGAAATGTCCACCAGTGTCTGAAGATTAAACCAAAGAAGGAGAGTGTTTGTGTGACTGGCTGTTTGTTCTGAGCTGCACTGATCACACAGGCTGGCAAGGTGTTGATGATTAACCGCTGAGGGATGGAGAGGGGGGACGAGAGAATGAATTCGATGGGTCAATAGGCTAACAGATGAGCTAGTTTTAAGTGTTGAGGTGTGTCTCTTGATTAGTGCCATGCCATTATATCTCCCCCCTCTTGTGTCCTTAACAAATATGGATTAGAGAGCAAATGGAAAACAGAGAGCTGAGGTGAGATAACCCTCAATAGATTAATAGATAAGCCATGCAAAGTCAATACAGGGTTTTAAATAGAGAGCAGAGGAATAAAGTGGCTAAAAAATGAAAATCACAAAGTACATTAAAATCACATTATGTCGGAATAAAATAAAATGTCCACATTTGGTCTGGTACAACTCAGCTCATTTTTGATTTCTTAAGAGGCGATATTTACAGGTGCTGATCAAAATACCTCCATACACAACTGGATGAACTTAAAATGAATCATATCAACGAAGCATGTACGGTAATACTGCTGAGGAACATGTGTAAGTCGATGCTTTCTGATTTGAAGCAAATAAAAAAAAATGTGGCCTGCTGACTGCTGAATGTTCTCCAGTTACAGCTTAAAAGTGCATTGTGTTTATGAAACAGAATCCAGGTAATGCAGTGACAGAATATGTTTGATCAACACTGCCTTTTTTTAATGGTTTGAGCTGAGTTTTGTGAGCCCATTGAGCTGCACTGGTACATCTGATGAGATCAGTGAAACATGTGACACCCAGCTTTTCAGATCTAGACTAGTTTAAAAACCAGCTTTGACTTGAACTTTTGCGAGATCAGCAATCTGCTTCCAGAGAGCTGCAACTAACAACTGTTTTCATCATTGATTAGCATTTAGTTATTGTTTTTTGAGTGATCTAATTGTTTTGATTGTAAAAGTCAATGTTTAAGATTATAAAATGGTCATTTTACAACAAAAGGTTGTAAAAATGATTACATTTGAAGTTCCCCTATGCTACTTTGAACCCAAAAGATTACGTAAATGTATAAGTTATATATAAGTTGATTAAGACATAGACAAAAAAATACATTTGCGTCTGATTGCTAAGGACAGGCTGAGAAATTTCACAGCTCGAAGACAGAAGCTGACGGTTTGTCCGGCGGTCCGGCGGTATGGCGGCAAATTCCCTTTGCATCTCTTTTCAAACAGCAACAGGATGAACAGGCTGCAGCTGGGGGGAGGATCCGTCTTTTAATATCCTGTGGGCTCTGCACAGGTACCTCACCTCACTGACATCACTGATGCCAGGGAAATGGAAACCAGTAATGTTATTGGAGGTCTTATTTACCCACAGCAGACCCCTTCTGTCATGTCATTGCAAGTCCTATGGGATGTTGTCAAAAGCCTTATTTTGCCCAAGCAACAGTTCAGCACCCTGAAATGTTAAGTTTACAATGATATTTACAGAGTGAAAGCATCAGATCCTCATATTGGAGAAAGATAACTTCAACAAATAATGAAACATCAAAAGCCCAGTTAACATCCTGCACTATGTTTAGTAACATAGTGCTGTAGTTTAGAGAAATGACCCTCTGGTGACTCTCTTTATTAGAGGATGAAAGTTCTTCCTTCATTAAGATGCACTCATACCAGAGGAACTCCAAATTAAATAATTGATCTCCTCTGTACAGATAATCACACAGATTCCTGTGTTCATATGAAGAAAAATGAAGGGGTGCAAGAATGAGATTTATTCCTCTGCAGTGGCAGTAAATACAACACATGGACCCGCCCATAACTGTGTTGTAGATCTTTTGAAGGCTGTAATGTTAACTTCAGTGAACAGTGCTATGGTCATAGACTTACGCAACCCCCCCTCCCCACACACACACACACACACACACACACAGGGATGAAACAATTGCATCAACAGAAAAAAATGTGTCACACCTACATATATTTATTATATATTTTATATATTACAATATTTTATTTATATCATCTTTTCCTCTGCTGGCTTTTATTACAAAATATGTGAACATGCATCAGTTCATGCTGTTAAACACCACATTTTCAGTATCAGTCAGAAGAAATCCACTAAGCAGAGTGTTGGACTATGTCACAAAATAATTAATCATAAAACCTTTATAAAAGAAAATATATTTATATATATTCACACTTGTACACTGTTGCCACCCACATCATCATTTGACTTTTGACTTTCTGTTTTCCCATCCACATTTTGCCTTGAAAAGCAAAAGGTCTAAGATGCAACAGCATTTCCATTTAAATGAGATACCCTGCAGGCATTTCTTTCCTTACTTATTTCACACTTTCTTATATTTTCAGCGCACAGTGGTGCAGAGGCTACTCTAAGATAAGCTTTTCTTACTGTTTGTGAGGGATATGAGAAGATTTATAAGAACCAATTTTAAATAGTGTAATACGATTATGTAAGTATGTGATAAACCAAATATAAATATGATGAGGAAATTTCTTCCTCCAAAATGCAGCTATTAATACATGAAATCAGCCACTGTTTCAAATCTGTGAACAAGTGTGTTTCGCTGGGACAGTGTGTGAGAGAGAGAGGTCTGCAGACGCCTTGCAAGGCTGAAGAAAACCTCTATCACATCTGAAAGTTTGAGTAAAATGATCATGTAATATATATTTTACGTTTTCTGGAAATTCTCTTGAGGAGACACAGGAACCCCGTGTGAATTGAAGATAAGTGCAGGAGGGCAGTGCTCTGGTGTTTAGAGTTCATTGTTGACATTAGAAATAGTAAATTTGTATGAACTCAGCTGATTCAAACAGTGGACAGTCTGGACAAACACAGCAAAGTCACCTTGAGGTGCCGTGATAAGCTACAAAGTCAGAGTTGACACATCAGCGGATGTCCAGTTCACTATCAGCTGTGTGTGTTTGAGTTTGGGTGGATTTGTATTTGCTCTGAGATTTTCCATGTTTAAAGCTGCTTTTAACTGAAACATCTTTCTGATAGTGGTGACCTTGTTGTGTCAACTGTGGCCTGAAAATGATCCAGACGCAACAATAAACAACAACAATCAGTCACATTTACCTCAGCTGGTGAAAAGCTTCTGTGCAGCTTCACCTTGACTGAATGATGTGTCTGCACTATGCTGATGATACTCACAGAGCTGCTTGAGTGTTTCTTCTTAATTGTTTGCAAGGCTGTGTGTGTGTGTGTGTGTGTGTGTGTGCATGTGCATGTGTGTGTGTGTGTGTGTGCATGTGCATGTGTGTGTGTGTCTTCCTCTCTTTCTCTTACTATAGTAGATGTCAATAATCAATAATGGTGAGCTAAAGAGAGAGGGCAAAATAGCCGGAGACTTATTGTCTCACACTTAGTAATTTTATGTCCCTGTGTATCAAAATATTGAATACTGCTGTAATAACAAACAATTTTATGGAAATTGCTCATCTATCAATCTATTGATTCATCAATCTATATATTGACATTAATAGGTCATTACTAAATTTTCCCTTTTTAATTTTATTATACAAATTAAATCAAAAGTAACTGACTTGGATCCTTGTTATTAATTTCAATTAATTTTAACTTTTATATAAAAAAAAAAAAATGGTTGAAAAATCAGTTTATCAGTGCTCTCTGGTGGACAAACTATGTAATGGAGACACTGTTTTTACAATAACCTCAAACTAGATTTGGCATTTCTCAGCATTACAGCAATTCCTTGTTATTTATTGGCTGATGTCACAGGTACCAGTGAATCTTCAATAACTATTATCTGCTGACTGAAGTCTAGCGTTATTATAGACAAAATCTTTTGAATACGAAGTTATATATCACAGTATTGACATATACTATTATGTGTTAACTTTTTAGAGGCTCAGATTTTGAGTACTCCAGGCCTAAAAATCCATTAAAAGGCCAAAATACTTGATCAGTTTAATGCAAAAATCACTGAATTCCATTTATTTGAAGTTCAGATCCAAACTTATAGGTAATAACCTTTTAAATGCCCTTATTGTATAACCGTCCTTAAAATCCTGCGCCCAGTGCCTTGTTTAGTGTCTGTTTTGGCTGACTGCAGCAATAAACAAGCTGAGATATGGTGTGATGCTGATCCCTTCCTCTTCAGACCAGTTCATCACCCAGAGATCTTTGCAGCAGTCTGTGTCATCATCATGTTTTGGTTTGACAGAATGATCTGTGGTGCGGTCGGTCTTTTTTTGCTGCCTTACTGACAGTTTCAGTGTTAATGTATTCATACTATGTCATCAGCACATTCTCCACTGTTGAATATCCATGATGCCAGTAGGCCTCTGTGCAAGCATGAATGATTGGACGTTAACATGAGGGAGCTATAAAACATTTTACTTGTTTAAACAGGGTTCGGGTTACAATTAAATGTAAAGTGAGTGAATGATGAAGTGGCTGGTTGGTCGAGGGTTGGAGTTTTTTTACATAGGCCGTTGCTCTTTTAAATAAATAGGCATGAAGCTCTATTACGTAGCATAACTCCAGGCTCAGTTTTTTAAAGTTATTGTAAGTGGATTTATCCCTCGCCTGCACTCTCATAGCACTAAAAACTTCAAGCTTACACCCACCTAATATGTGGGTCCCAGCCCATGAGTCTCACCTTGTATATCAATTGAGCTGAGAATGGACAGTCATCTGCCAGCGGAAAGTAATCTTTTCTTTGGCCAGTTAAATGAACTGTGGGGTCCACGGCTTAAGGGCACAGACTTTGGAGTTATGGTTGACAACTAGCGTTCTGCTTCATATAGATTTCTTCTTCTAAGGCTATCACTGCCCACAAACAGAAAAACACACTCTTCATGAGAAACCTGCAAGAAGTCTATGCCTCACCAATGTGTCCCAATACAGTGCAGTGCATTACAATTTATCATATTTTCACAGAAACACCTGATAATCTTCATGAGGTAAGGGAAGGGAAAATAAAACTAAAAAACAACATGAGACCTCATGCTATGAGAAACTGAGACACAGGATTAGCACTGTAACAGTTCAGCAGAGAACAGAGAGGCAGAGCAAACAGCTCTCCATGCACCAAGAGACATGAATGAGAG
This sequence comes from Ctenochaetus striatus, assembly GCA_034780835.1. Classification (NCBI taxonomy): domain Eukaryota; kingdom Metazoa; phylum Chordata; class Actinopteri; order Acanthuriformes; family Acanthuridae; genus Ctenochaetus; species Ctenochaetus striatus. Next base: position 8,245 of record JAUZTA010044919.1, read on the forward strand.
CATATAGTTAGAGCTCCCAAAAAAAACAGTCTAATGTGTTTGTAATGATCCTGCATCACAGTGGACATCAAAACACAAGTTTGTTAAGCTCAAGATAGCCATTTTCATGATTGATTTTATGTAAACAAGCTAAAGACATGGCATCCTTCAACCCTTTCTTGTGACATCCCTGAACTGTACAAGATTCCTCTGCAGCTTTCACCTCAGTTCATCAGCCCAGAGTTACAGTTGCTGTCCCCTTAGCCTGTCTGCCGTCTAATTGCTGTTAGTTCACTGTTAATGGAGTGTAATTAAACAGACGCTTGGCAATGTTTAGCGGCTGATGGAGTCGATCAGCGCTGCTCTTGGCAGGCGAGGCGCGACGGTCCCCACACTGACAGATTGGAAGGCAAGATGGAAGGTGCTTTGATGCACCAAACACTGGTTATCAGCGGGCATTACAGCACTCAGTCACGAGACGAGCTAGCAGTCACACACACACACACACACACACACACACACACACACACACACACACACGTCCTTGCATATCGCACAAACATTTTTTCTAAGAGGCACTTAGCATTTTTCTTACAAGCTGCTCCTGAGTGAGTGAATGTAAGCAGGTATGAGGTACACTCACAACACATTTAACACACCGGCCCTCACACACACAATGAGGGAAGAGAGAAACAAGTGGGCCCTGCTCTAAGTTCTGCCTGAGTAACTCATGCTGCTCTTCATATGGCTGTGATGAAGAGTTGAACTGATGCTAATGAAGCCTGATCCTCTGCAACCAGTTTTGGCATGGCTGATTAATCAAAATACTCCAATTCTTTCTTCTCCTTCCATTTCTTTTCCTCTGTTTCTTTAGATTTTATGTAAATGTAAAATGTAATGTTGTTTGAAAAGTGTGGACTCTGCACTTAACCTGCCCACACATGAACATAAAGCTGTTGTACATAGAACTGTGTGATATGCATAACCAATATCACAATTTTTACCAGGTAACTTGTTATCAGTACTGCAATATCACAATAGTTCTCCAAGATGATAAGCCATTAGCATTTCTTGTTGAAGCCCTGCCTTGTTTGATGCCTTTGTGGTGTAAACAGAAACCATTAACTACAGAGATTATGTAGTTTACAGATGTAGTTTACAGAACACAATGTGCAGCAGCTCCTGTTGGTTTTAGATTAAAACTAGGGCAAAGTGATACAAATATTTGAGTACAAAGTGAAAAACATATATTTTGTGTTGTGTTTATTAACAGTGTTTTTATTAACCTTTTTGCATCAGTACATCAACTGATTGCTGTTTACACACTTGGTTAAGCAAAGCATTTCAGACTTGCCAGGCTTAAATACTAAGCAACCTTAGTGAAACTGATCCTTATGCTCAGTCTAAAGACAATCTTCTTAAGTCAAGTGGAAAGAGATCTTAATATGGAAGAGATTTTTATCTAATAGATGTGACACACATCAGCACTCTAACTGCAATCCACTTCACTGATTTAAGTGAGAGACATTTGAAACAAATTGTGTTAAATGTCAGTGTTTTATAATTCAACACTACTACTCAAACTGAGACTTTGTGCGTGTGTGTGTTTGTGCATGTATTTGTGTGTGTGTGTTTGAGAAATATCCGGTTCAGTTTTTGTAGTCGTTCCAGGAGCAAGACCCGCAATGTGTCTATCTCTGAGCTTTCTGGAGAGCTGTAGCATTGCTAAGTGTGTGTGTGGGTGTACACGTGTGTGTACGTTTCTGTTAGGCACCAATGTATATATGTGTGTGTTGTTGAATGGATAGATGGGGTAATGTAATGTGACAGCAGGGAGGAAAAGGAGAGATTAAGTTCAAGAGTTGGCCGGCTCACTTTAAAGACTCAGCTTGTAAAGGACCAGTTCTTACACACATCAACAAATGATAAGAAAACCACACACACCCACACACGCACACACACACACACACTCCTGCTGTCATTTAATTCACTGAGCAAGCTCTGTCTTGTGTCCAAACATGCAGCCTTATCTGTGTTTTCGTTATGTATTAATACTAATAGATAGTGGTAGTGCCAAGACATGGTCACTGCCAACACGTGTGTGTGCGCGTGTTCAGAAATAACTGCATTTATAAAACTTGTCATTCCAAGAAAGACTTTCCTTTTCTTTTCTTTACTTTTTCTGTCATGTATAAAGAAAAGGAAAACACACACCATCACCTTACAATGGGTCGTAACTCTGCTGTGGTTTTAACCGAAATCTTTTTGTGCTTTGCGGCTCATGTTGGCTCCTGCATGCACTGTTTCTGGATGTGGGTGCAACCTCTATAATCTCTACTTTTCCTAACTTCCAGTGTAGTTTTCCCTCTTTTTTTTCCCACCATTCCATAGTGTGCATTTGTTCCTTTGTTGCTGCTCATTTCTGTTTCTGCAAACAGATTCCACAACATTCTTTTTGCCCCTGAAAGAATGACTGCGTGCCTTTGAACGCCCCTCTCCACTCTCACCACAACATACGATTAGTCTTCCTACACTCGCAAAACGGGCGAGGGCTTGGACACACTCGCTGCACCCAAAGGCATGGACACACACACACATGCAGAATCAGTGCAACATGCAGCATCAAAGACGCACATTAAGCACACACACTCACACTCACTGACACTTTGTTTGAAGGTCTGCCCACTGGGTCCCAGTTGCAGCGTGAGTGTGTGACTGGATTGTTAACTGGTCTGTTCTGGAGTTGATCCACCTTTCACCCAACAATTTACTTCCCCCTTCCTCTCTTTTTTCTCTTCTCATCCTGTTTTCTCTGTTCTTTTCTTTTCATTAGTATCTAATCTTTCGCCCACATGGTTTCACTCATGCCAGCCACTTGGTTCTAAGGCCAGTTTGTGAAACCTGAAGAATCCTCTCTTGCTACTTATTACATAACAATGATAAAATGTGTGTTTCTGGATGCATCTTCCATAAGTTTACCTTCAGAGATAAGCATTTAGCAAGTTTACATCTTAATGTCCCTTTTTTTTTACTGATTTAAAATAATTCCATAGAGATATGGTAATTCGAGTTTTATTATGTTGTTTTTTTTAAGTTTGATGAAAAAGCAAATAGTATAGTGTACCTGCAACTGACATTCTTTCATGTTTTTATTGATTTCTTGATTGTTTTTTGAAATAAAGGTGACTTGACTTGAAATTATTTCATCAAACCTCAACATATTTAATTGTCAGTGTATAAAAAAGAGGCAAACAGCATAACATTTTCCTTATCTTTCTAAATTATTAAAACAGTTTAAGATCAAAATAAAGGACAGTTTTGTTCTTTTAATTTGACAATCTGACATTGTTATTTGTGAAGCTGTTTATTTTGCAGATGTACCCATCCAGTTTACTTAATCTGAGTCACATAGAAGTGATTTGAAGTAGCACTAAAAGATAATTTTATTGATGTCAATAATATAAATATGTCAAGTGTCATTCTTGCAGTTGCACCAACCTCAGTCATAATTCTGTCCATTTTTTCCAAGATGATGTTCATATTCTCAGTCCTGCCCTCAAAAGCCTGATAAAGAATCTTATCAGACCTCTCAGAAAACTCTGTGATGTGGGCATCAGTTCAGAGATGGAAAACCTTTGGTGAAAAAATGCCTTTATCTCTGATGGTGATATCCATCTGGATGAACCTTGTCCTCGTCATGTACAGAAGCATCGATTTACTCACAGATCTGCTTATTGTCACTTGAAGCCAGGAGTTTTTCAGATTTGATCAAAGAGCCAAATTAAATCCAGTCAGACATATTGACTGGGAGTGTGTGTTGAAAGAGAAATGCTGGACTGCGATGTTTCCCAGTCATGTGATCTGACATTTATTGATGGTCTAGAATCAGCATAATGAAGCAGAGGCAGACGCTGTCAACAGCAAATCTCCTGATGCCTGCTGCTACTGTTACTGAATAGTGTTATCATGTACCCATTTCTGACCTGTCTGGCTCCAACACACAAAGACTGAGGTGTGTGTGTGTGTGTGTGTGTGTGTGTGTGTGTGTGGTGATGTCAGATCCCCAGCATAGATTTGGCTTCGAGGATCAGAATCAGAGTGCAGAAGGCTGAGAACACATTTGGCATTCAAATCTCTGTTGAAAACCAAAGTGAGTGTGTTTGTGTGTGTGTGTCCTTTCAGACACTCAACAGCTCATGTCTGCCTTCACCATTCACAGACCTTTTCTATATCTCGTATTCAACACTATCTCGTGAGGCTTTAATCAAATACTTAAACCCAGATCGCTCAGACGTCCAGGCTGTTTATTTCACCTGATGGGGAGACTTTCACACAGCCCGGCCCTGTGAAACGTGTCCTGAATGGGCATGAAGCCTCCTCCTAGAATATTAACTTCTGCATCTCAAGCATCTTCTTCCTTTCCCTTCTTCACATACTGAGATACCAAAGTGACAAAATTTTAATGGTTGATTAAATACAAATTTTTTTCACCTGGTTTGGTATTGTACACTCTAAAATTTCTTTGCTTGCATGCTCGTATAGACTCACTGAAGAACATTTTTAAGTTCATCAGTAACTTTTCAAAATTGACATTGAATCACTCCTCACAGCGGCATATAGCATTACACAGCACATACTAAAAAAAAAAAAAAACATAAACAGAAGAAGTACACGACAAGTAGACTTATGACTTCTGTTAACCTTCTTCTTGTGGGAGTAATTGATGTCATATTTTGTATTTTATTGAATGTATTAGTGTTTAAGTATACTGTTAACTGTTCACATTGTTTAAGCTATAACACCAAACATGTGAATTTTCAGTCTTACGTTATCACAACTTTATTTAGTGTTTTTTTTTATGCCCATCAAAAAACAAGCTTGATCACCTTTGATCACCTTGCGTTTGAGGATATTGTAATGAGCTTTTTTTTATTCATGGAGCTATTAATCGATAATTCGAGAAACGGTTTGCAGTAAATTGACAATATCAATATGGGGTTCCATCTTGCAAGTATTTAGTTTTTCAGATTGAAGTTCATCACTCTTTAGTTAATAATATTTTACTTCTTTTTCTGTGTTTCTTGTAGTCAACATCAGCCCTGGATTGATATTTGTTTTTGTTTTTTTTTAAGAAATTACATCAGATAAAAGCAGGAGTTGTATTATTTTATTGCTGACCTTAATACGTCACAGAGTAGATAAATTCAGTATAACATAAGCAATGAGATCTGCTACATTTGGTTTTTCATTGTGCCACCAGTAAAGGAAATGGGTAAACAGAACTGTCACACTGGCTTTCATTATTTTTCATGAAAGATAAGATTACCAGGAATCACTCCAGCTTGATTTATTGAATTGATTTGTATTACTAAGGACTGGCTACTTGTAATCCAGAAGAAGAAAACATGGTGGTTTGACAATGCATGTCTGTTATGGGTTTGCTCACGGATGCTGGTGTGAACAAGCAGGTTGTCTTCTCTCAGCACCTGTCAGTGAACTCATTCTTCCATTTATCCTCCTCTCCTCCTCCCCTGTTCTCCAGGGAAAGAGAGACGGAGAACAAGAGTAGGAGGACAAGTCAGTCACCCATTGGTGTTGCAATGACACCTGCATGGCATGTGGGTGTAAAGCTCTCTCTCCTCACTTTCACATGGGAGAGGATAAATTATTGGAGAAAAAGGACCATTGTGC
>JAUZTA010045018.1:0-13845 GCA_034780835.1 Ctenochaetus striatus
CAGAGAAAAAAAATCCCATTTTAAGTGTTTATTCCTAAACATTTAAGTCCTTAAAAATGAAAAATATCTCATAGTTCTGATTAATAAAATCACATATTAACAAAACTTTAAATATGTTTTTGTTTGCCATGAACATCAGGATGCTGTCATTGAATGTTTTTAGAGAGAAAGACATTTTTCACATGAGATATTTGGGCATGTAAGAGTATGAAAAGTGAAGGTGTAAAGAATCCAACACATGATTCTGTTTCTGTTTCACGTCTTGCTGCTGTTTCTCGTTCTGACTCTGTTAAAATGAACTGTAATGCATCAGCAGGAGGGCTGTTGTTCAGTGACGCCCTGTGTTGAGGTATCTACCAGGAATCTTTGTATGAAACGAAAAGAAAGGTGCTGATTTTCATCCTCATTCAGTCTCTGTGAGAAGATCAATGACAGGAACACACTGCCCTGTTTTTTCTCTGCAGTTTCTGCAAATGCAAACAGCATTAAATCTTTGTATGTTTAAAAAACGACCGTCTCCATTAACATTTGTTTCTTTTTTCTTAATAGAAATGTATTGATGGTGGGTTCACTGACGCTCTGCCGATTCCGCCTGGACAAACCATCACCGTGTGTCCGTTTGTGGGAACTCAGGACGTCTGTCCCGTCCACAAAGGAAACTGCAGGGCTAAAGTCAGGCTGGCCAACATGACCTTAATGGTAAAGCTTATCAGACTGTTCTGAAAGGGCGACTGTGACGTATTCAAGGTTTTAATTTTAAACTGACACATTTTTGTGAACAGAAAGAAAAGACTTGGACACTTAGAGCCCAGCAGGAATGAGATCAGAATTAGAAGCAGTCAAATGAATTAGGAAACTTCGCCTGGAGCTCAGATACTGGAGGAGATGTTGAGGAGACGAGCTCACGGTTCAGCTTAGCTTTCTGTTTGAAGGCTTTGATTGGATTCATATTCATGGTTGAGGTGGAAGTAAAAATCTGTTTGGTGCTGAACGACAGCAGAGACACTCGAGTAAACGACTAAAACAAGAGTCTTAGGTTGTGATTGAGTTTGAATCTCTGGATTATAGCAGAGAAATGTCTGCTGTTCATCATCTTAAATAACAAACACTTTATTAACTTGCATGTTCAGTTTATTTTGTTTCATTAGTTTCCTCTAAATTTTGACTTAAATGAGTTATTTTCTTGGGTTCCTTCAGGTGTCCATGGAGAACTTCAAGCGTCTGAACTGGGCCATGTGTCCTCCTCCCACCAGCTGCATGCGGTCTCTATGTGAAGAGGGCTACAACGATGCTGTGAGGTTCCTGAAGAAAGAGAAGTGGATGAGCTGAAGGTCAGATTCTCACATGGAGAGAAGTGACCAACAAAAGCATGAAGCTCCATTTACTGAAAACCAAGAACGAGTTTTGTACATTTTCTTAAATTAGACTGAAGATCAGAACTCAGTGTTTACATGCAGGGATTTGAAAGAGAAACTTCAGACACACTGATTCTGCAGATCTTATCCTTAAGACACCTTTTTGTTGGGGGCCAGGACCTCCATCTGAATCCATGAAGGAGCTGGGAGGTGGAGCTTCACTGTGAGCTTCAGCTCCTTCAGTGTTCTCGCTCACACTTTATGAGCTCGTTCTGTTCTGTCGGTGGGAGAGCAGCTGATCACAGTGAACAGCCCTCGTGGGAACACAGACTTTTAATCAGTTTTCCGAGGAGACATTTCATTTCCCAGCTTTGAGCAATAAGAAGAAAATATTGGACATGGCAGCACTTCACAGAAGGTCCGTGCTGCCGTCATGAATGCTGGGAGTTCCCTCAGGACTCTCAGAGAAGAGCTTCGTCTTTGAAGTGCCGGACCTTTCCGCTGGGCTTCTCTGCTGCCGGCTTACTGTTTGATTTCCTCCAGCTTCAGATGTGAGCAGGTCGAGCTGGAGCTGCTCCCCCCCAGGACGGACGAACGTCTTCTACGAGGACGTGAAGCTTCACAGAGAGATGACGTTACAGCCTAAACACAGCCAGCGAGCTCACCGCCGAACACTGGACTCTGAAAACACACCTGGGTCTCATCTGCTGCCGATTTTACCTCCAATCCCAGAATATTCTCCACAACCTTACAAGCACATTAATTACAGACAGGAACTAAAATAACTGCAGATTATCAGGCTTGAATCTTAAAACTCTCCTGAACCTGCAGCTTTTATTTAAAACTCCATTATGTTCATGAAGTTTTTAATGTATTTACATTTTAATAAACAAAGGTGTCAAATGAAATTATTCTAAAAATGAATCATTATCTGTAATTCAGAAAATAAAATGAATAAACTAATAAATTAATGGAGCAATTTATCTTCCAGTTTGTCTCGTTCTTGTCAGAATTTTCAGCCTGTCAGGGTGAAACAAACCGTCTCTGCTCTGTTTGAGTTGAAAATGTGGGAGGTGTCTCCGCTTTGAACAGCAGAAGTACGTTTTTTAAAACTTTATTTAAAAAATGAAGTTCAGTATCTCGTTTTTTTCATTTTGTTTGGTTGTTTACTGTTTAATTACCACAGTTTTTATTAAACTGACAAAAACTGCCACAGATGTGCAGATCTATATCGTTTAGATCTTCAGCAGAAGTTCAGTCTGATTTTCAAGCTGCAGCTCGTTTCCACTGATCAGCTGTTTGACTGTGAGCTCATTGATCATGCTGATCAGCAGGAAACCTGAAGAAAGTCAGAACATTAAAGTTTCCATTCACATTTTTATTGAGACTCATATTTTCAATAACTTTTTTATTCCAAAAATCTTCCAAATTTACACAAAATCACAGAAACTCCCTTTAAACAGTCAAATGATCCACGTCTTTTCTACATTTTGAATCAAACGTCACCATGGAAACCTCTGACTGCACACACAGCTGATTTAAACGAGCTCATCAGTGCAGACGGACACAAACAGACTCACAGTTTACAGGCTGTTTTCAAGTGTTTCTCAGAAATTCTTCATTAATTCACATTTATGCATTAAAACATAAAATGTTCTACACATTTATCACTATTTTTTAACTTTTCAGTAAATTGTTTCCCTGAAAATATGAATTCTTTCATTCAGTTTCACAGCCTGAATCATCACTTTCTAACTTTATTAAAAGCTTATTATGTTTCAGGAGTTTTTTTGGAAATTATCTGAGTTTCATTCAACTTTTTACCCAAATTCATAACTGAGTTATTGTTATTTTACAGTGCAGCATCGTCTTTTCAACAAACATACAATTATTCTCCATCTTTTATAATCAATATTATTCATCTTCTGTAGTTTATAGCTTACAATCAGCCAACACTGGTGGATAAAAGACATAACTGGCTCATTAAATGGATAATTTTAACTTATTTCTCTAAAACAGATATTTTTATAAAACCAAGTAATTTTGGTCCCAAATGTCAGGATTTTTTTAGCTGAGTCACATGACTGCTGTAATGAGTCTTTAAAGACATCTGAGCTCTTCTTCTTTCGGTGCTTAAAGTGTCGAATCGTGGAATTTTCTTTGTGGAATTAATGAAGTTTTTTGTGTGATCATCTCAACACCCCATGATCCATGAAATCTCCACATTTGAATACATGTTGTTCTATGTTTTCTCATTCTTCCCTGCTGTGGATCTTTCTCGCTCTGATTTTTTATTTTTTCCACCAGTGTTTGTGTTTCATTGAAAACCGTTGAGATGATAAAGTCCAGTTGCAGCCTGCTGCCTGAGTTAAGTGTTGGTGGAGCGGTGGGGCTGCAGCCACGGCTTCCACATCACGTTCCCCAAAGACAGCTGACTCTCCACGGGCTTCACCGTCCTCTGATGCGCCTTCACGGCCTCCTCCATCGCAGCCAGGATGGAGTGAAAGGACGGCTCGGTGTCGGGCGTCAGCGGCGTGGTCTCTGACGGGTCGCTCGTCAGCTCAAAGAGCAGCGGAGGATCGTGGTAGGTGACGTACGGCGGCGAGCAGAAGCAGACCTGTGTGTGGAAACAGGCCGTCTCATTCTCGGGGTAAAAGTTCGGTGTGAAGTAAAAAGCTTTCCACACCGAAGTACCTGAGAAAAACAAAACAGCTCAATGAAATCTGTTGGTGTCAAAGAAAACACAACTGGACGAAGTGAAGGGCTCCAACTCCGAGTCACAGTTTTTGTTTTGTATAATTACAGTAACATTTCTTTAAAACTAAAAGTTCATATGTGTTAGATGATCAATAGTGACATCTGTCTTTACTGGTGCGTTCAGGGACATTCTGACATCTGACAACATCATTTTTTTTTACAACAAGAAACAACCAAACTGATCAAAACCATCCGATGAGTTCAGAGCATGTTTGTGACTGATAAGAAAACACATCGATGCACATCACTGATTTCAGACGACAAGACGTCACAGTTTGTGAGAAAACGTCTCAAATGTTCACGTTTAATGGACTGAACAGTTATGTAAAGATTTGGTTTCACATTTGACTCATATTAATTTGCTTTAATTGTTTTTTTTAGACATCTGCAAGTTTATTTACAGTTTAGTTTTTGTCCAAATCAAACACTTTCAAACCCACAAAACAAAGTAAAAACACTGAAAGTTGCCACAGGAGAAATAAACTCATGCAGTTCATCTACAAACTGTTTTTGCATCTGACCGGGTGATTTTTTTTTAACTTACTGTTTTGGGGGTGCCATCTGACTGCGTTCATGTAGCTGTTGCAGTAGTGGAACAGAAACTCGTGCTTCGACCTTTCAACTCTCCCCTGAAGCAAATCCATGAGGTCGTGACCGTCGATCTCCCTGCAGACCAGAGGATGGAAACCCACAGTAAACCGTCTCTCTGAGGGAAACACATCCAACCGCTTATTGCTGAAACCCTCTGAGCAAAGCCTGCGGATTGGAACGGCCCCCTCCATCTTTACAAACATGTTCCTGCCCTCAGATCCTGCAGCTCGCTCTCTGCCCACATTTACATGCACAAAATATTCTGTCTTTTGTTTTGTGTTTCTGAAAAAGACAAAACTAAACTGTTTACACGGCTAATAAAATGAATATTTCATTTCTGTTCCTGTTAACATGCAGCCATGCAAACTTAATGAAACACCTCCTTCTGGTAAAGGTTGTGAAATTTGCCCAAATCGACCTGCTGTCTTCTAAAACTTTGATGATGTTCGAAAGTTTGAGTGTTTCTGAACAGAAATATGGGCTGATTTTTTTTTTGCATGCATGCATCTCTCCCCCTCTCCTGCAAAAATGCACCAAGTTCAACAAGCAGGAGGCTGCGTGCTGCATTTTGAGGTAAAAACCTAAATAAGACGCGTGTTCCTAAAGCTCTGCACGCATGTAAAAAGAAAAAATGCTGCATTCATTATCAGGCCTTCGTTAAATATCCAAACTATTTACATCACAGATCAAATTCAGAACCTCGTCCTACTTGGATTGATTCGTGTGCATGTAAACAAAGTCACTGGGAGCCCAGTGAATCATTCAGCCCCCCCCCCCCCCTCTGTTTTAATGTGACCCAGATTTCCGGCTTCACTTGTTTTGACTGACACGTGGAGGAGCTGCAGCTCTGCAGCCTCACCTGTCCTCCGGGACTGCAGCTCCGCTCAGCTGCACCACCGTCGGAAACACGTCCATGTTGCTGGTGGGCTCATCCACCTGTCTGCCGGCGGGGATTTTCCCGGGCCAACGCAGAATTCCTGGGATCCGGATCCCTCCCTCCCAGCTGGTGGACTTCCCCGCTGCTCAGAGGAAAAGAGACGACACAAAGTCATGAAATAATTTCTCATCCAGCCACCAAAAGTCTTCTCTTGAAACAGTGCTGGGCTGCTAACGAAAGGAACAAGTCGGCTCTCAGAACCGGCTACTCGCAGACATGAAAGAGCATCGCTAACTGTGGCTCCCTTACAAAACTCTCCCTGCTCTTTGAACCAGGTCTGCTGAGTCCAACAGACAGATTACATCAAGTCTGAGTCGACGCTGTGAGCCTTCGCCTGCCGTCCAGTCCGGAGTCTGAGCTGCAGGCTTCCAGGACAAAACCTTCACCAGAGGTCTGACGCAACAATAAAATAAGAAATCTCTCTTTCATTGAACATTTTTACTCATAATTTTTTATTCCTTTGTAATTTGAAGCAAACTACACGAGGAACCTTTCTAAGAATTTGCAGAAATGAGGCTTTTTCAGTTGCACTTTGCTGTGAGGGTCCAGTGCAGCAGCACCGACATGCTTGTGGATGCTGCGAGCATCCTTCCATCTGATCCTGCAGGTTTGTGGGCAGTCTGAGGTCGATTTCAGCTCACAGTGAACAGATTATTAGTCTCAAACAGAAGTGACATATAGAGACACTGTACAGTATTTATACTGTGATTCGGTTACTGTGAGTGTAAAACTTGATCACCTGGTTTTTACCCAAACAGACTCTGAAAACATGCGACGGATTCAGCTCGCAGCAGCTTCTGACCTTCTTGTTATGAGTTGATGGTGCTGAACACTGAAGCCAGCAGAGACTCCAAGATCTCCTGACATCATTACCAGAGTTATTACAATTTACCTTAAAGGCAACATGAATGTCTGCACAAAATTTCAATTAATATAAACTGTGGAGACGTCAGCATGCAGCCGAGCAGCACGACACCACAAGAACACCTCAGAAACTGTATTTAGAAGGAGACACGAATAAATAATCAGACTGAAAATGACTTTTAAGAAGCTTGTTGCTGACAGACTGAAGAGTTTAAACTGTTTTTAGTGACATTTAATAAAGATTCGTAAGCATTTCTTCTGGGGAATATTCAAATTAAATCGATATCAGTGTTAATGCATTTATCAACACTTTGCACCCTTTGAGTTTGCAGGACATTTACATATTTGGTCCAAGTGTTAGCGACCTGTCAGTCAATGCATTAGCATGTTTGTCTGCACTTGAGCCCCAAAGATCACTGATGTGAAACAGAAAGCTTGCACGTCGTCTTTCTGCCAGAGTTCTTCAGCTCAGAAACAAACTGCCTGTGTGCAACAAGATGCAAAGGTGGACAAAGGTCTCTGCAAACATGTGGGCACAACTTTCTCTCGTTCTTTGCTGCTTCGCCAGCAAAAGTCTGTTTCAGTCCATTTTCCTGCAAACATCAACCACCAAAGTAAAATATTATAATATTAATGAGAAAATTTGATACTTTAGTTCATTAATTTGCTGTAAACTTGTTTTGTTGTAACATTAAACTTAAGGTAAATGAGATCTATAAACATTTCTCGTTTAGTTAGTAGAACTGAGTACGAACTTTTTCACAGATGTTTCAAACGATGTTCAAACTCAGAGAAATCCATAGTTTTACTCAAAGTAATGTTGGGTTTCATTTCGTCATCAGTCTGAGCGGGGTGAGGGGGGGTCGCTAACGTAATTAAACTGAAATAAAACCTTGAACATTAAATATTTCTACCTGAGTGAGTGGGAAAGATTTTTATCTACAATAACGGCTGTCTGCCAATAAAATAATAAAACCCCATAAATCCAGGCTCCTTCACTGTCACCAAAGTAAATCTGTTATTTTCATCATTTGGATTAAAAGACCTTTAGTGGCAGAAGTTCAGTGTTGTGAACTTAAATGTGTATTAATGCAGCTAAACTGGTTAAATTATTAAAAAAAACATTCTTGGCATTAAATCTCAGATCGATTGTCGTCTATCAAACTGTACCTTTGTATATCCCGTTCCATCCTCTGAAGACTTCACCTGTGCTGGAGATCTCCTCCAGGTGAGCTCCCTGGTCTGAGGTCAGATACACCAGAGTGTTTTCTCTCAGCTGAAGTCTGTCCAGAGTCTGCAGGATCCGACCTGAGAACACACACAAACACTCTGCAGTCTGTGTGTTTCTAGCTTACAGGTGTGTGTGAGCTTCAATAGTAACTGAGATCGTTCCTTCTGTTTGAAGCTGCTTTCAAATCCTCGTTTTGTGTTGCAATTTCAACTTAAATGAGAGAAATAAAATCCAAAGACTTTTTATTTTTATTTAAAACTGCTTTTTAATGTCCAGCTGCTGATAACAGAGAGCTTTAGGAGTCTTAGTTCAAAATGTTATTGTGGTAAGACGGAAAGGGCAACATTAAATCTGCTGTTCCTTTAGGCCTCCTTTCACTCTATCATTGCAAATAAATTATTATTGACTTCTTTATAGAAGCTGTTTTATAAGAAAGTTATGTAAATGACAACATTATCATTTACTAAACCAATAATCAACAGTAATTTCTCTGCACATTCCACTAAATGCTGAATGGAAATGTTAAAACATCTGACATTGAGTCTTCAAACTCCACACATGAGAATTTTCTGTAAATAAACAGACTGAATTGTGATTTTCAAAGTTTCATTTTGCTGTTTCTGCTTTTTTATGTTAACTGCAGCTGGAATGAGAGAAGGGGGGGTTACATGCACAAAAGGGCACTTTGATACCAAACCAAAATTAATATTTTACCTGCAAAAGCAGCAGGATTTCTCTCAGCTCTGATCTAAAGCGCCGGCATGCTGCCTGGAAGGTGAAACTCACCTGAAGCTGCAGGTGAAACAGACTGAAGGAGACTGAGAGCTTCTGCCCTTTGATTCTGGCAGCTGGACTGTGAGGAACATTTGTTAATATTCAACAGAGGAATAAAATGGTTTTGAAAAGTCAGACTTCCACCCGGTAATGTCCTCAGTAATTTCAACTCTCAGGCTCTCAGAGGAGATCGCAACACAAAGCAGCAGACAGCAGCTACAAACAGGAACTGTGTTTTCTTTCTTCTACATTTGAAGAGTTCACAGTGGAAAGAGCAGATGAATGAGCAGACAAGCAGCGCTGCAATAAAAGGCTAAAAACAAACAAAAAGTTCAGGAAAAAAAACTTTTAAACCACTTCATGTTCAAAGCTTAACAGGTTTTTTTCCTCCAGGCCTGAAAACATCTGAATGTGAGAAATCTGATTTAATTAAGGTTAAATAATGAATAAAGACAATTAAGTCAAAGACATGAGTGTGTGTAAGAGTCAGCAAACACACACACAACTAAACCAGAGTGTGTAAGAGCAACATTTACTCTCCTTTCTCTCCAACCAGAGTCTGAATCAGACGACTGGAGGAAATCAATGAGGCTGCAAAGAGCCGAGAGGCTGCAGCTGATGACAGTTTTCTGCAGGTGTATCAACACAAGAAACACCTTTCACCTGTCAGTCTTTTCAGCATCAGTTATCAGTGTGAAGGCATGAATCAGTGCAGCTTTGAGGAGCGATTCACTCAGACCGGATGACAACATGTTGTACTTGAAACACTGAGAGACGATCAGCTGTAATGTAAAGCTATAAAACCACATTTATGACTGGACACACACACACAGAGGTGTGCTCACAAACTGATTCTGAGGTTAAAATGTCGACAGATTCTGTGTTGACCGCAGAATGTTTCACTGAAACAGCTCGGTGAAGCTGTTCTGGCCTCGTTTCCTGGAAGTCGTGCGGTGCTGTGAGTTATGTTATGTGGAGTGAACTTTGTGTCAGAGTCTGTTTTAAAAATAGGCTTTTAAATGAAACGGCAGTCGGTCATTTGCTCATTTAGTTATTGAGGAGAAAATGTGGATTTTTTGGCTCTGATGAATTTGGTATGCAGGTAAAACATCAACCATAATTGGTTTTAATGGAAAATCAACCCCTGGCATTCGCTGCTATTTGGAAAAAGGACAAACCAGGAGAAGCAGATAAACCATCATTAAAAAACAGCATATTATTTATGAATAGCTGCTCTGCTGCAGGTCAAATTCATGTGGATTTTAAAAAGTAACACAGTTTTATTTGACGAGTTTAAACTGGCATATTTTAACGTCCTCAACTTTCACAGGAAACAAACGAGAAATCCTTCATCTGTCCGTTTGTTCTGCTTATTAAATGAAATTGTGATTTAGTTGTTTTCTTTAATTAAACACTGTTAATGTCTGACGGGTTCAAGGTCAGAGGCTTTCATTTGTCTCTGATAAGCAGAGATTTTCATTCTCGTCATCTTCAGACAATGTTTCTCATGTTACGTCCAGTCAAGTGTCTGTTTGTCTTTGTCAGCTCTGCACTTCCTGTTTTTCTTTAGTATCCATCTCTGCATTTTTTAAAAAATAGTGCTGTTTGAGGCTGCAGGGATTGTGCAATATTTCGATGGGTTCTTTACCACAGGGTTAGGGTGCAATATGTGCAATGTGCAATATGTGCAATGTGCAATATGGGTTATGTATTTGTATGTGCATCGTATCGTATCGTATCGTATCGTACTTCTTGTCTTTGTTTCCCACCTCCATCATCATCATTATCCCTTGTTTTCATCCACCTGCGTCTCATTATCCTTCTCTGTCAGAGCCTCATGATGCTTCTGATTCTCCATCCAACATCTGTTTTTCCTCTGACTCATTCTTTATGTTTCTGTGCCTTCAGCCGACTGATGCTGACTTTTAAAAACCCTGAACCAACTCCAGAGTCGTGCGTTTGTCTGTTTCTGCCGAATCTGAAATCACATCAATATTATCTGAAATCTCCTCTCACCTGTTTCTAATTACTTCCAGTCAGAGAGTTCACCTGTGGAAGATCCACACAGGTGTTTCATGAGCTTTTCACAGCTTCATTAGTTCATTAAGTTTTATTTCACGTTGAAAATTATGTATATTTACAAAAACATATTTACTAATCATTATCTTTGTACTGAATTTCAGCTTAATAAAGGTTTTGAAATGATTTTGTTAATGTTCTTATTCATGATTTACTATTTTCAAGCCAAAGGAGGTCAGTGAAGCGTTAAATCTAAATCCTTTTTGTTGTTGTGGCTCTGAATGACGGCTGAGGTAAAAAAAAATATAGGAAGAAAAGAAACTAACAATTCTTCTTTCTTTTCTTCCATTCAGCAAACAAAAGACAAAGCAATTACTGCTCTCCATTTTGTGCTGACACAATGCTCCTCCAGCTAAAAAAAATAATAATTGGGGTAATTACACATTCATGAGGAAAACAAACCCCCACTTTCAGCCCATCGTGGCTCCTCGTCACGTGGACGTCGTCCTTGAGACTGAGAAGCAGTTAGAGGGAAGAGAAAACGCACTTTTTCAAATGAATTCAACAAAACCTTCGAATCAGGACGAGCTGATGTCATTTCATGAGTTTAAATCAGAAATATAGAAATCATTTACTTCCATTAAAGTGCAGAAAGCAGCAGTGAACCGTCACCGTTTACTGTTACTGATTCTTTACCTAAGAATGTCTGTGATCTTGTTAATGAAAGACTGTCATGGTCACTGTTTGATATCACATGTTTCTTTTGGCAGGTCTCTGCTGTGAAAGTCTGTGGGCTTCGAGCTGAGAACCTCAGACGGGACGGGTTCATGAGAAAATACTGAGGGATGAACAAACAAAAGTGTGAGCAAACAGTCCTTTTTTATGGATCAATGATCATGAAAAAGGAATAAATTAGCCCAGACTTCTCTGACCCACCTACGCTCCAGTCCACCTCGTGGACGGCGTCTCCATAGATGCCGTGTTGGCTCGATCCCCTGAACTCGGCTGAAGCGAACATGGCCGTGTGCACTTGAAGGAAGGAGAAGAAGAGCAGGAAAGGTCTCGCCGAGTTCCTGCAGAACAAAACAGATGCAAATGCAGCTTCTCTGAACATCAACAAGACAAAGCGTCTCCTTCTGTGTGGATCACGTACCTCTCCATGAAGTCCACGGCCTCGCTGGTCATCCTTTGTGTCAGGTTTTCAGCCGTGTACGGCTGCTCCAGTATTTCATGATCCTGCATGAGAAGACAGTTCAAGTACGGCACAGTCCAGACAAAACCTGTGACCAGACCTACAACCAGGACCAGGAGCGTCAGCAGGCCCAGAACCAGCCGTCTGCGGATGGAGACGATGCCGATGAGGTGGAGGAAGGCTGCCGTCACCAGAACGATCCCCAGAGTTCTATACGGTAAGTATCTGGTGACCTGGAACACGGTGCCGTGTCCCGGCTGGCAGTCCCGCAGGTGGGTCAGGGGGATGCCGAAGAAATAGTCGAAGCCGTGGACGCTGGGGTGGTGACAGTGATCGTCACTGCTCTCACAGTTGAGACCGAGGTGCCATTTTCCTGAGAAGAACAGGAGAATGTGACGGCATGAAGAGAGGAAGAACTTTAAACGTCTCTTTAAGAGCAACAAGTCTCTAAATGTGCATAAATGTGGTTCAAAAGTCAGGCTCATGTGTTCGCATCCCCGCTGTGTCAACACATCTTCCTTATTTAAATAAGTCTTTTTACATGAGATGAGAGCATGAGTTCAGATCTGACTGAGCATTGTGATGATCAGTGCAGGTTGGTGCACGTGTTGGAGTTTCATCCTGTTTGCACATGAATGTTTGTGAACCTCCAGACGGGATTGTTCTCCTCTGCATGTTCTCATCTGATTGACTGACTGACTGACTGACCAGTATCAGAATACTGATATTTCAATATGACATGCCATTTAAAAAGTTAAATAGCATGCCATATTGAGTTCCAGTTTCTGTTCATAAAATTAGAAGATTAGTTTTTATGTGTTTTGCATGAAAAGAACAAATATTTAAGTTTTTAAATCTAATCATTTTTCCACTTTAAACAATAAATACAGTTTAAATAAAAACCTCAGCACATTCTGTGACAAATGTTTGAAATCTGAACCACCACAAGTTGTCATCTGCAGCGAGACTCTCTCTTATCTAATCGAACTCGCGGTGATGCTGCGTACCGATAAGAGCCGTCTCGTAGCCTTGCTGTTTGGCGATCTTAGCGAAGGTGAGCTCTTGGCTGGGAAGACCTCCGGATGCTGCAGTAAAAACAAACACAGCAACGGGTCGATCTCCAATTATACCTGTTAGAAAGAAAACACACAAAGAAATGTTAGTGAAAAACATTTTAGGGCTGTTATATTTCGCTTCAAACATGTAAATGTGAGAGTAAAAACACTGAATGCTGCAGAGTGTTGGTGTGTTTGAACAGACCGGATCTGATCGGGTATCGCCCGGTGAGAAACGCCGCCCTGCTGGGGGTGCAGAGGCTCTCTGCAGCGATGTGGTGGGTCAGCTGCACCCCTTCCTTTGCCAGCTGGTCGATATTTGGAGTCCTGCGAATCACAAATGAATCAGTTATCATGAGACAGGTTCATCCAGCCCCGCTGAGGAAACATCAGAGTGTGTTTACCTCAGCGTTTTGTTGCCGTAGCAGCCCAGGTCTCCGATTCCTAAGTCGTCCACCATCATCAGGACAAAATTGGGTTTTCTGCTTCGCTCAGGAGACTCACAGTTCACCTCCAGGAGCAGCAGCAGCAGAGAGGACGCCAGCCACGTGGACCTCATGTCACGTCCGAGCACAAACACTGGAGGAGACAGTTTTCCTTTTTTTAATGTGATTACTTATTTCTACCAGGATACAATTTAATGAATAAGACTGAAGATGATCACAGCCCTAAAATGTTGTTGTTCCTTTTCGTCATAATGTGCATTCGCTTCAATGGAAATATATTCAAATGAACAGAGCAAGCCTTTATTTTCAACAGACGTGATAAAAAATAAGATAATAAAAACTGAACTTAGATTCATGCATTCAAGCAACAAACTGTTTTTATTATTTATGTTATGAGCGGGGAAAGTTAAAAATTAATTCATGGGAGTTTCCAGGTGAACCTTTGCCTCCTTGTTCCAGGAGCAGCAGAGAATCCAGCTCTTTCCCGCCCAACGCACCACTGAAGCCACAGCCTGCCGTCCAATCAGCTGTGTGGCATCATCTCATCAGTTCATGGGTGTGTCATGGGTGTTTCTCTGGCCAAAAATGCATGAACCAATGGGAGAATCCGCTCTCATTCCCTTT
>JAUZTA010045083.1:0-13799 GCA_034780835.1 Ctenochaetus striatus
GAACAGTTTTGTCCTCATGAAAAAAAAAACTTTACATTTTAATTAAAAAACCTCATGAGGACTCTTGATTTGAATTAAATTCTCCAGTTTTCTGAATGGAGTTTGGTTCAGTTTGTCTGAGGTGAGTTTATGTTGAGCTGCTTCATGTTGTGTGAATACTGGAGGTCTCAGCAAGCTCACTTTTGGACCTGGAACCAGACTAACTGTCGAACCACGTGAGTACAGAAAACCTCACAGAAACAGTCCATTCAGTGTCACTGTCGTTCACATTCACTTTAATTTGAGTCACATTGTGCAGCAGCTCATGTTCTGATCAAAACATCACGTTTAAAACAAAAGACTCAAAAAAAAAGTCAAATATATGAAAAAAATGGCCACATTTGATTTAACTGTTGAAAGTAGTTATCCTTTAATCAAACCAAAACGTTTAAATGCTTAAATCTCCAGTTTATGAATGGAGTTTGGTTGAGTCTCTGTGCTGAGTTTGTGTCGTGCTGCTTCATGTTGTGTGAATACTGGTCTGAAAAAGCTCGTGTTTGGACGCGGAACCAGTTTAACTGTTGAACCACGTGAGTACAGAAACAGATCGCAAACGTGATTTTACTGCAGTTTTAAAAGCAGAAACATCTGAAAGTGACGTGTGCGTAGATGTGAAATGTTGTGATTTATGACACGGTTTTTAAAGGTTATTAAAATGAAAATCATTTGTTTTAAACCAGATTGATTAAATCAGGTTTGTAAAATCCAGTTCAAATCCTCAAAGTTCGTCTCTGAAGTTGATTCAGTGACGTTTGGTGCATCGTTGTCTTTGATGGATTCAGTTTTAATGTTTGGACGATGAAAGTGGATCCGTGTTGTTTCTGTTGTGACTGTTGGTGGACGAGACAAACCTTTTTAGCTGGTTTTAAAGAGAGAAGTGACCGATGAGGCAGAAAATAATCCAGCTGTCAGAAAACAAAGTCCATGTGTTTTTTTTGGTAAAGTTTTTGCACTGAAGCTTCAAACTGTGTGACACTGAGCTCTAATAACAAGATTGTCTTTGGAAGTGGCATCAAACTCCACGTCAGTGACAGTAAGTTCAGTTAATTTCTGTGCTGAAAGTTCAACTGTAGGAAACTAAACAGCCGACGGAAGCAAAAATTCATTTAAAGTTAAAGAATTTTAAAAAGAAGCCTTGAATCCAAACAAACTGCTGATCCAACTTTTGTTTTTACAGTCAAAAACTGCAGAGAGACAAACAGAGGGCACTTTTTACAGAGCGCACTGTAAAACATGAACTGATTAAAAACATTTACATGATAAAATGGATAATAATGATAAACACAAAGTGAGAAGATTCATCACTAAAGTTCATTCAGGTTGTGTCAGGTGGAGTCAACATCAAAACTTTGACTGAAAATCAACATTAATTTTAATGAAGACAGTTTGTCTTAAAAATTGAAATGGACCCATTCGGGCAAAAATGTGCCAAACCTAAAATTAAGGTTTTTCTTAAGGAGGTTTGGTTCAATTTCTTCCCTGCTGGGTTTTTGTTGTGCTGCATCATGTTGTGTGAATGTTGGAAATAAGCTCATCTTTGGAAGTGGAACCAGATTAAACGTTGAACTAAGTGAGTAACATTCAGTTTATGTATATAAATACTTATATGAACCGTCTGTAGAAACAAATGTGTGGACTGATGAATGAGTGAAGCTGCTGACACTGATGGAAAATATTCAATCAACTCATCAGGCTCATAAAACAATTTTTTTGTTAAACAGAAAAAAATACAATTTAATTGTTTTCAGCCGGAAAACTTGTATCTCCAAATGTTGTAAAATTCAAAAAACACTTTTTACAAAAACTAAAAACAATCCAGTTAAAATAATGTTCTTATACGCAGAAATTGTTGAAAGATTGTCTTGATCCATTATAATAATGTTAGAGAACCAAACTGTAGAGTAAACACTGAGTTATCCTTTGAATATAATGTATATTGAGACCAATTATTAAGGAAGTTAGTTATTTTCTCCCCTCAGTTGAAAAAAATTATGTTTTTTTTAAATGGAGTTTGGTTCAGTAACTCAGCTGAGTTTATGTCAAAGTCTTTCATGTTGTGTGACTTCTGGAGGACGTGAGAAACTGATCTTTGGACGTGGAACCAGATTAACTGTTGAACCCAGTGAGTACAGAACAAAAACATTACTAAATGGAAAATCTTAAAAAATATGTCTGTGTTACACATTAGAAAAACTAATAGCAAAACTGTTTACGTGTACTGAACATATAAAAACATACCTTAAGTTATTAAATATAAATAATCCTTCAACATAGACATGGTGTACAAATAGCAGGTTATGGTTGTGACCGTAATGTTCTGTCAAAAGTCTCAATTTAAAAAAACAATTATATTCTAAATGGAGTTTGGTTCCATTCGTCACTGCACAGTTTATGTCGTGGTGCTTCTTGTTGTGTGAATACTGGAAACACAGCTCGGATCATCTTTGGACGTGGAACCAGATTAAATATTGAATCCAGTGAGTGGTAATTAATATATTTATCATTATTTAAATATATTTCTTTTAAAAGACGCGTTTCAGTGTTTAACCTGAATACTTACAAAACTAGATTAGTAGATAAAAACTTGGAATAATCTGGATTGATAGATGATGGTGGAAATGATTCTTAAAGCATGTGTTTATGTGAGGGATGTTCGTGCACCAGAGCTTCAGACTGCGTTACATTCTGGTGTAAAAACAGTTATTTTGTTAATGGGGTTTGGTTCAGTAACTGCTGAGTTTGTGTCAAAGTGCTTCATGTTGTGTGAATCAAGGAGGTGCAACTAAACTGACCTTTGGAAGTGGAACCAGATTAACTGTTGGACCACGTGAGTGATGATACAGATATGATTAAATGTACTTTATGAGAAAATTAAAAAATTCTTAACAGAATTTTTTTAAATAGTTCCATTCCAATTATGATTAATTACATCAGACAAACAAACTGCCTACACCAAACCAAAGTCTGAGTTTATGCTGTGGTGCTTCCTGTTGTGTGAATGCTGGAGGTGGATATAAGATCTTATTTGGAAGTGGAACCAGATTAACCATTGAACCCAGTAAGTACAGATTAAGATGACTCAAAAAGATTCAACTGACTCTTCAGGCTCTCAAAAACTGAAAAAAGTAGAAAATTATTTAAAGTCACTCTCTTGTCAGCTGAAAAACTTGAATGTCGAAATGTCAAGAACAAGAAAACTGTATCAAAAAACTGAAACCATCAATTTTAAAACAAAGATTAAATTCAGAAGTTTTAGTAATCTGAAATTGTTAAAAAATTTCTGATGTTAAAATGCTGTTTTTCTGACTGAAGTTTGGTTCAGTTACTCTGCTGAGTTTGTGTCACAGTGCTTCTTGTTGTGTGAATACTGGAGGTGCAGGAAAAATAATCTTTGGGAGTGGAACCAGATTAACCATTGAGCCCAGTAAGTAAAAAAACATAAACGTTATTAATATGGAAAACCTTTATTACATGTTAAAAATCCTTTCGTAGAGACTTAATGTACATTTAGGAAGTTATTGTAGTGGCTCTAATCTGTTGATAAAAGTCTCAAATGTAAAAAACATTTGTTATTTAAATGGAGTTTGGTTCAGTTTGTCACTCTGATCAGTTTGCGTCGTGGTGCTTCTTGTTGTGTGAATACTGGAAGCCAAAGTAGGCTCATCTTTGGAGGAGGAACACGATTAATCGTTGAACCCAGTGAGTACAGATACAGATCAATGACGTAAAAAGAAATATGTTGTAATCTGGACTGAAGACAAAAATCTGATAACAAAAATCATCACACTGTTGTATGAGCAGAAATTGTTGAAAAAATTGCTGAAATCACTATTATGTTTGTGACAGTTTCTCTTTTGTAAATTAAATATCAACATTTAAACTTTATTTACAAACCATATTAATGAACGCGTCATTAGTTTAAAATTGATATATTTATAAATGGAGTTTAGTTCAGTAACTCTGCTGAGTTTGTGTCAAAGTGCTCCATGTTGTGTGAATCTTGGAGGAGGAAATAAACTGATCTTTGGAAGTGGAACCAGATTAACTGTTAAATCCAGTGAGTATGAAAAGAACATTTATAATATAAGAAAAGTATGTAATACACTAAAACCAAAAAATAATAAAATACAGATACAATAACATTTTCTTATTACAATAAAAATAATTTAAAATATGAAATAGCCTTCATAAACAAACAGAAGTTTGTTGTTGTGACTGCAATGCTTAGAGAAACGTCTCAAATGTAAAAACAGTTGTTTTCTAAATGGAGTTTGGTTCAGTAACTCAGCTGAGTTTGTGTCAAAGTGTTTCATGTTGTGTGAATCAAGGAGCTAAACTGACCTTTGGAAGTGGAACCAGATTAACTGTTGAACCCAGTGAGTACAGAACAAAAACATTACTAAAATTGAAAATCTTAAAAAATATGTCTCTGTTACACATTCAAACCGAAATAGTAGAAGAACTGTTTATGTGTATTAAAACATTTGAAAAAATATCTCATCTTATTAAATATGAATAATCCTTTAAGACTTATTGTACAAATTGCAGGTTATGGTTGTGACTGTAATGTTCTGTCAAAAGTCTCAATTTAAAAAAACAGTAATATTCTAAATGGACTTAGGTTCAATTTTTCTGATCAGTTTATGTCAAAGTGCTTCATGTTGTGTGAATCAAGGAAGTGGATATAGTAAGCTCTTCTTTGGACGTGGAACCAGATTAAATATTGAACCCAGTGAGTAACATTCAATATCGTAATCATTATTTAAATATGTCGCCTTTAAAAATTAACCTTAGTGATTAACCTGAAATTAACAGAGTAGAATAGTAGTTAAAAACTTTTTTAGTAATGTGGACAGATGGATGATGATGGAAAAGCTTAACGAGGCAGAAAATAATCCAGCTGTCAGAAAACAAAGTCCATGTGTTTTTGTCAGTGAAGTTTTTGCACTGAAGCTTCAAACTGTGTGACATCGAGCTCTAATTATAAGATTGTCTTTGGAAGCGGCATCAAACTCCACGTCAGTGACAGTAAGTTCAGTTAATTTCTGTGCTGAAAGTTCAACTGTAGGAAACTAAACAGCCGACGGAAGCAAAAATTCATTTAAAGTTAAAGAATTTTAAAAAGAAGCCTTGAATCCAAACAAACTGCTGATCCAACTTTTGTTTTTACAGTCAAAAACTGCAGAGAGACAAACAGAGGGCACTTTTTACAGAGCGCACTGTAAAACATGAACTGATTAAAAACATTTACATGATAAAATGGATAATAATGATAAACACAAAGTGAGAAGATTCATCACTAAAGTTCATTCAGGTTGTGTCAGGTGGAGTCAACATCAAAACTTTGACTGAAAATCAACATTAATTTTAATGAAGACAGTTTGTCTTAAAAATTGAAATGGACCCATTCGGGCAAAAATGTGCCAAACCTAAAATTAAGGTTTTTCTTAAGGAGGTTTGGTTCAATTTCTTCCCTGCTGGGTTTTTGTTGTGCTGCATCATGTTGTGTGAATGTTGGAAATAAGCTCATCTTTGGAAGTGGAACCAGATTAAACGTTGAACTAAGTGAGTAACATTCAGTTTATGTATATAAATACTTATATGAACCGTCTGTAGAAACAAATGTGTGGACTGATGAATGAGTGAAGCTGCTGACACTGATGGAAAATATTCAATCAACTCATCAGGCTCATAAAACAATTTTTTTGTTAAACAGAAAAAAATACAATTTAATTGTTTTCAGCCGGAAAACTTGTATCTCCAAATGTTGTAAAATTCAAAAAACACTTTTTACAAAAACTAAAAACAATCCAGTTAAAATAATGTTCTTATACGCAGAAATTGTTGAAAGATTGTCTTGATCCATTATAATAATGTTAGAGAACCAAACTGTAGAGTAAACACTGAGTTATCCTTTGAATATAATGTATATTGAGACCAATTATTAAGGAAGTTAGTTATTTTCTCCCCTCAGTTGAAAAAAATTATGTTTTTTTTAAATGGAGTTTGGTTCAGTAACTCAGCTGAGTTTATGTCAAAGTCTTTCATGTTGTGTGACTTCTGGAGGACGTGAGAAACTGATCTTTGGACGTGGAACCAGATTAACTGTTGAACCCAGTGAGTACAGAACAAAAACATTACTAAATGGAAAATCTTAAAAAATATGTCTGTGTTACACATTAGAAAAACTAATAGCAAAACTGTTTACGTGTACTGAACATATAAAAACATACCTTAAGTTATTAAATATAAATAATCCTTCAACATAGACATGGTGTACAAATAGCAGGTTATGGTTGTGACCGTAATGTTCTGTCAAAAGTCTCAATTTAAAAAAACAATTATATTCTAAATGGAGTTTGGTTCCATTCGTCACTGCACAGTTTATGTCGTGGTGCTTCTTGTTGTGTGAATACTGGAAACACAGCTCGGATCATCTTTGGACGTGGAACCAGATTAAATATTGAATCCAGTGAGTGGTAATTAATATATTTATCATTATTTAAATATATTTCTTTTAAAAGACGCGTTTCAGTGTTTAACCTGAATACTTACAAAACTAGATTAGTAGATAAAAACTTGGAATAATCTGGATTGATAGATGATGGTGGAAATGATTCTTAAAGCATGTGTTTATGTGAGGGATGTTCGTGCACCAGAGCTTCAGACTGCGTTACATTCTGGTGTAAAAACAGTTATTTTGTTAATGGGGTTTGGTTCAGTAACTGCTGAGTTTGTGTCAAAGTGCTTCATGTTGTGTGAATCAAGGAGGTGCAACTAAACTGACCTTTGGAAGTGGAACCAGATTAACTGTTGGACCACGTGAGTGATGATACAGATATGATTAAATGTACTTTATGAGAAAATTAAAAAATTCTTAACAGAATTTTTTTAAATAGTTCCATTCCAATTATGATTAATTACATCAGACAAACAAACTGCCTACACCAAACCAAAGTCTGAGTTTATGCTGTGGTGCTTCCTGTTGTGTGAATGCTGGAGGTGGATATAAGATCTTATTTGGAAGTGGAACCAGATTAACCATTGAACCCAGTAAGTACAGATTAAGATGACTCAAAAAGATTCAACTGACTCTTCAGGCTCTCAAAAACTGAAAAAAGTAGAAAATTATTTAAAGTCACTCTCTTGTCAGCTGAAAAACTTGAATGTCGAAATGTCAAGAACAAGAAAACTGTATCAAAAAACTGAAACCATCAATTTTAAAACAAAGATTAAATTCAGAAGTTTTAGTAATCTGAAATTGTTAAAAAATTTCTGATGTTAAAATGCTGTTTTTCTGACTGAAGTTTGGTTCAGTTACTCTGCTGAGTTTGTGTCACAGTGCTTCTTGTTGTGTGAATACTGGAGGTGCAGGAAAAATAATCTTTGGGAGTGGAACCAGATTAACCATTGAGCCCAGTAAGTAAAAAAACATAAACGTTATTAATATGGAAAACCTTTATTACATGTTAAAAATCCTTTCGTAGAGACTTAATGTACATTTAGGAAGTTATTGTAGTGGCTCTAATCTGTTGATAAAAGTCTCAAATGTAAAAAACATTTGTTATTTAAATGGAGTTTGGTTCAGTTTGTCACTCTGATCAGTTTGCGTCGTGGTGCTTCTTGTTGTGTGAATACTGGAAGCCGAAATAGGCTCATCTTTGGAGGAGGAACACGATTAATCATTGAACCCAGTGAGTACAAAAAACAATCATAATCAATACTTAGAATGAGCATCGTTAACAGCAACTTTACAGTGTTTCATTAGAGAACAGAGCAAATGAACACCAGTTAATGAAGAGCAAGAATATGAAAACACTGTTCCCTTCCAACAGAATATATCAACTTTTATTTTGGATTAACACTTTAATCTTTTAAGAGAATATCTGACTGTAAAAAGTCTCAAATGTTAAAATAATTTGTTTCTTAGAGGGATTTGGCTTATCGAGTCTCAGCTCAGTTTATGTTGTGCTGCCTCACATTGTGTGACTGGAGGTGCAAACACAAATAAGATCTTCTTTGGAAGTGGAACCAGATTAAACGTTGAGCTCAGTGAGTATCAAAGTAGATTTTACTTTTTAAACCACAGTTTTTAGCTTTGGAGTTTCTCTAAATATTAACAGGATCTCATAACTTATCGTTTGAATGATTGTCATAAAAATCGGAATCAGTTCATCAACAGATTGTCAATTTAATGAAAACCACTAAGTTGTTAATATGTAGCATATATTTTTAGGCAGTTAATCTTATACAATAAAAGAAATTTGAATTTCTTTGTAAGGAAAACCATATATATCCTCTCTGATGTTAAAATGCTGTTTTTGTAAATGGAGTTTGGTTCAGTAACTCCGCTGAGTTTGTGTCAAAGTGCCTCATGTTGTGTGAATCAAGGAGGTACCAAACTGATCTTTGGAAGTGGAACCAGATTAACTGTTGAACCCAGTAAGTAAAAAACAAAATTTTTAATGCCGAAAATCTTAAAAAACAAGAAACAAACCAATAAAAAAACAAACAAACAAAAATAATCCAAACCTCTGTGTCATACATTTAAACCAGAATAATAAAACTTGGTTTCTTTAGTATCTTTGCTGTACTGTACATATAAAAATGTACAGGTTGTAATTATATATGAAAAAATAATTTAATATAGACTTGTAAATCTTGTACAACTAGAAGCTCATTGTTGTGACTGTCATGTTTTGAAAAAAATCTCAATTTAAAAAATAATTATATTCTAAATGGAGTTTTGTTCAGTTGGTCACTCTGCTCAGTTTATGTTGTGGTGCTTCTTGTTGTGTGAATCAAGGAGGTGGATTTAAGATCTTTTTTGGAAGTGGAACCAGATTAACCATTGAGCCCAGTAAGTACAGATTAAGATGACTCAAAAAGATTCAACTGACTCTTCAGGCTCTTAAAAATTGAAAAAAGTAGAAAATAACTTAAAGTCACTCTCTTGTCAGCTGGAAAACTTGTATGCCAAAGTGTCAAGAACAAGAACAAGAACACAGTTTGTTTTTCTTTTTCCAACAGATAAAAACATTGAATTTACACAGTTTCACTAACATTTAAAAAGTCTCGATTTTAAAATTAGGTTCTTCTAAATGCAGTTTGGTTAATTGAGTCGCTGCTCAGTTTGTGTTGTGGTGCATCACATTGTGTGACTACAACAAATGTAAATAAGCTCATCTTTGGACGTGGAATCAAATTAAACATTGAACCAAGTAAGTACGGATACAGATAATCAACAATATTTATTTGACACATTTTGACAGTAAAATATTTCAAAGTTTAACAGGAATACTAAAAGTGAAATTGCTGAAATATTGTGTATCAAAATAGAAAATATTTTAGCTTGACATTGCTGTAAGATGCAAAACTTAAAGTAAAAGAGTTTCAGGTCAAACAGAAATTGCAGCCTGATTCTAACTGAACAACCAAACATTTTCACAAACAAAAGTGATTTTATGAGCAAGAGTTTAAAGTAAAGTAGTGATCAAAAACTCCTTTAGATTTCATATTGAATTACATTTCCATTAATAATGTGCATTTGTTTTTAATGTACTGTTATAGAAAATAAACAGTAATCCTTCCATCAGAAACCTAACATGTAAAAATGATCATTTTCTAAAAGAGATCTGGTTCAGCTCGTCTGCTGAGTTTATGTTGTGCTGCTTCATGTTGTGTGATGAGAGGAACAGACCAAAATAAGATCTTCTTCGGAAGTGGAACCAGATTAAACGTTGAGCTCAGTAAGTACAGATGTAAATCGTAATTATTATTTAATGAGAAAACTCTAGTTTTATAATGTTTCAGTAAAAATCGCTTAATTATAATAATCCAACATCAAGTGTATTAATGAGTATGAGCACCATAACATGAAGGCTACTTTACTGTTCAGGTAATATTAATATTTTAGTTTTATTTCTGGTGTAAATTTAATGTTTTTTAGTTAGTTTGGTTTAGTTCATCACACTGAGTTTGTGTCATGGAGCTTCATGTTGTGTGAATACTGGAACTAAAACGATCTTTGGAAGTGGAACTAAATTAACTGTTGAACACAGTAAGTATTGATATGAATTTGTATAACAGGTATGAAGAAACTACTTGTTTCATCGTACCTAACCTAACCTAAAGATAAAAATGATGAAAAATTGGATTTAGGCAGACTCAGCAGCTGCTGACGGTGATGGAAACGATTCTCATATAATCAGCACAAAGTAGGGAATAAGTCAGTATGGCATTTGTTTTGGACTGAAATACTTAGACCTATAAAAAGTTAAAAGTTTAAAAGGTAAAAAAATGCTCTTTTTGTTTTATTGGGGTGATGTTGCAGTTTTTTGCTTTTAAAATATGTGAAAATGAGACTAAACATAGAAAACACATCAACCAAACGAGCATGAAAGAAAAGCATCAATAAAAAGTTTTAGTTTGACTGTTGCAGTAAATATTAAATGCTACATGTTGTTTAAGATATTAATTTATAAATTGCTAGTATTTACATTTGAAGCAAATAAGAGAAACTCATTTTTTGAAGAAGTCAAAACAAATTCAAACATAAAAATTTCATTTTTCTAAATGAGGTTTGGTTCACTTCATCGCTGAGTTTGTGTTGTGATACTTCATGTTGTGTGAAGTCTGGATATGACAAGCTCATCTTTGGAAGTGGAACCAGATTAACCATCGAACCCAGTAAGTACTGATACAGATTCAAGTTAGCATTTAAATAGAGCAAAAGCAGTAAAAATATAAAGTGTTAAAGAAAACAGTAAACATTAAAAACATTAGAAAGAGATTAAAGAAATAAGAAAACATTATGACATGATGAGGAAATAAAGCAGCAAATTCTAAATGTTAGAAAACAGCTTTATTTAACGTGGACGATCTTAAATGTTGTTATCAAATTTTGCCATTACTGTAGATATTTTTTGTTTACTCATTATTCTGTTTACTTATCATTTTTTGAATGGAGTTTGGTTCAGTTTGCGTTATGCTGCTTCATGTTGTGTGAATACTGGAAATCAGTTTAAGATCTTCTTTGGAAGTGGAACCAGATTAAACGTTGAAGCCAGTGAGTACTGATGCACATTATATAACTTTACTTTAACTTTACTTGTGCAGTAAACCAGAAAAAGGTAAAGAGTCAAGCATTTTATTGTAATATGTGCAAAACCTGAACCTGAGATCAAGAATAAAAAGGGGAATAAGCCACTGTTCTCTTAAGTTAACAGGCTGAACCTCCACACAGCTAAAAGTCATGTAAAGTCTGAAAATCCCAAACAAAATGAGCTTAAACATGTGTAGTTATAAAGTGTAGTTATTTAACTTTAAACTCTCCTGCACGGTTTCACATTGATCCGTTTTCAATAAACCAGGCAGAAGAACTTCCATCAATAAAAACACTGAGGCTTCTAAATGATGTGAAGTTCTAAGTTTAGTTTGAATTTCATCAGTTTTCCTCAAACTCATCGTGTAACTCAGCTCTTCACGTGTTTATCGACACCATGAGCGCCAAAATTTATTATTAATGTGAGCAGAAAATTCTCTGAAACAAGAAAGAGTCTAACAAAAATCAAATTTTTTTTCATTAACTGAAGTAAAACATGAAGCAGACAGATTTATTCTCTGTCCTGTAAATGCTGGCACATCGTCTCTCCAGAGCTTTTTAAACTCTTTTCTAAAACCTAAAGTTTGCTGCTGTTCGCTTCGAGGTGACTCAGTGACGTTTGTGCACTGAGGCCTCAGACTGTGTGACTGCTAACAGGATTATCTTTGGCAGCGGCACTAAACTTCAGATTATCAACAGTAAGCTGAATTCTTTTTATTCATCAAACTTTGTTTAAAGTTCTGAGGAAAAGTTGATTCACTTGGCTTCATAAATCTGTACAATTATAATCCAACCAGATACAGAAACAAAATACCCTAAAGCCGCGTTTTATGTTTACAAACTGTCAGGAAAAAGTTTAGAAGTTTTTCATTCAACAACACAAAAAGTCAATAAACTGCAGTTTGAAATTCTCTAAAAAACTGTAAAAAACAAAAGTTAATTTTCTTAATATTTTACGGGTTTGTCATAGTTCACATAATTTTTAATGAAAATTTGCTGAACATTTCAGGAGATGTTTAACAGAGACATGAGAGTTAAAAACGTAAAATGTTGTTTGGAAAACAAAGTGCTTCAGTTTTCACTTTGTTTCGTTGCGTTTGTGCGACACATCTGTGGGTTTCTGTCCCGACAGTTCGTACTGTGGGACAAACTCGCTCAGAATGACGTTTGGAGCTGGAATCAAACTGAACGTGGAGACACGTGAGTCCGAAAAACACAAAGTCACTCAACTAGTTTAACCTCAAACCGAGTTATTAGTCACAAATTTAAAGCTCCAAATCCTCTAAAAGAAACTCTCATCAGTGTGTAAACTTCAGGTTGTTTTCTGGTTGGTTTTATTTTTTTTTTTCGATTAGAAAACAAATGGTAATGTGCGTAAAAAAAAATCAACAGGCCGCAGAAAAATGTCTTTAAATCATCACAGCTTCAGTTACACTTCATGCAAACTGAGTGACCTATCAAATGATAATAAATAAGTGTTCTGTTTTGTCAGAAAAAGATATGACAAGAAATGAATGCAAAGCTTATCTATGTCCCGTCCCCATTAAATGTAACAATCTAATGTTTTTCTGTTCAAATAACAAGTTCACTTGGTTTTATCACATTAAGATTAAACTCATTACTTTGTTGAGAGCAACAGTGAAATTCACTCTGACTTTTCTGAATTTAAAACCAACAGTTCACCTTAACGTCAGATTTGTCTTTGTGGAATAAGAGACATGTTTAAACTGGACCAGGATGCTGTAGCTTTCTTCAGTGCTGATGTGAAGTTTCCTGCTGCAGAGTTTATGTCACAGTACTTTGCGTTGTGTGAATACTGGAGGTTACAGGCTGATCTTCGGTTCAGGAATCAGACTGAACATTGAAACCAGTAAGTCCAGTTAGATCGTTTGATTTCAAAAATCCCTCTAAACTGAGATACAAGTGATCTCCTCCATCATCTAACACAGTCCAACCTGTTTTCTTTCAAATGAAATAAATCCGCTCAACGTTACGTTGTAATGTCTTTTCAGAATATTTTTTTAAATTTGTACTCCGGCTGGTAAACTGAAGCAAAACTAGAGGAGGAAAAACCCCAAATTTAATGTTTCTGTTCTGTTGCCTTTTCATTTCTCGTCAGTGTTTGTGAGGAAACAGGTTTTGTAGTTTTCGCTCAGATCACATCCACTGTGTGACTTACACTGGGAACAACAAAATAATTTTTGGAGAAGGAACCAAACTAACAGTCCAAAACAGTGAGTATTAAGAATGTTTTCTCCAAAGTTTTAGATCCTTCTGCCAAACCCGATGTTTCCATCATATAACTGAATGTGTCTCGCTACTTAAAAATCAACGGTTAAATTTAATAACATAATATTGTCAGCACAAGTTATTCAAGTATTTTTTTCTGTCACCTAAAATGCAACTTTTAACAAATGAGACTGTAACATGGGCCTCACTGGTTAACATTCTCAGTGAACGGAAAACACAACATTATTTAAATCATCATTTAACCTTTAGAACAAAAATGAGCAAATCACCCAAATAAGTTGCTTGTACCTGAATGTTGCAATGGTTTAAATTTCAGGATATTTACCCTCTAGAATTAAATGGGATGCATGTCTCCCCAACTCTAATGAAGATGTTTTGAAATCTGTCAGGCTGAAATTTGGGAAGA